>CAMPDV010004000.1:0-38129 GCA_946699065.1 Loxodes magnus
AAATTAATTTAATTTCTTAAATTTACAAAAAAATTTAAACTTAAAAATAAATTAAATTAGGAGTGATAAATTCAAAAACTTTTTTATGGCAATTAATCTAGAAAATATAGAAAGAACTATTAAAAATAAAATATATTTGTGCAATGAAATGATAAAAATTAACTATTTGGAATAAAATAAAATTTAATAGCTTGTCTTAATAAAAATAAATTGATTTAATAAAATAAAAGTTTAAAAAATAAGCTTAAGAACTTAAAAATAGAAAATTAATTTAAAGTTAAGAAAAAAAATCCTGAGCTATGAAAGTGAAGTGAGATTTTTGAAGTATGTTTAGAACGGATAGAAAATAAAGAATAAGATAAAATAAAAATTAATAGTATATCCTCAAATATTTCAAGAAAAATTGAAGAATTAAAAAAATAAAAAATAAAATTTTAAGTAGTTTATTTCCGAGAGTGGTTTAGAAAAGGAATGCTATTTCTTTATAGGATTTAATCTATTTACTGAAAATTTAATTAAATTAAAATATTTAAGAAACAATAACTGAAGAGTTGATAAATTAAATATTAAAAAAGAGATTTTATTATAATGAATAATAATATGTTATATGAAAGCAACTATAGAATTACACAATCATACAATTCTTAAGAGTGAAAGTTGAATAAAGATAAAATTTTGATAAAGAGGTAAAAAGAGTAATATTAAATATTTATAACATTAGACTTTGTAATAAATCATAAAATATCATTAGAATTGTTTACTTATCTTATATTTATCTTTAGAAAAAAATGAATGTCTTTGAAGTTTGGAATTAATTATTTAATTTAATGCTACAATTAAAAACCGATATTTAGTGATTTTTTTTCTTATCTTAAATTATTTAATTAAATACTTTATCTATTTAAAAAATTTAATATCTAACTGACTGATTTGAATCGTAGTTTTCTCTTAATTTCAATTTTATTTAAATAAAATCTTTGTAATTAATTCAAACTTCATTAGTAATTTTATTTATAAATTTAATTATTTTAGTCGATTTTCTTTTAAAAAGGATATTTCTAAAAATAGTTCACGAATAATACTTTTTTTAATCAATTTTTCACTTTTAATAATCATTAGATACTGAAAATGATATAAATTTAAGGCCTTGTATTGCCAAAAATCTTTCGAGTTAAAATTCTAGTATTTTTTAGTTAGCTTCTTCTCTTGGGGAAAGGATTATTCTGTTTTCAAAAGTCGCAATAATTTCTAATAAAACAAGATATTAAACAAAAGAATTAAATAGTATTTAAGTGGTAACAGGAGTTAGTTCATTTAATTTTAATTTTTATATTTATAGTAAAGTTTTTTCTTATCCTTTATATAAACATTATAGTTTTAATTTGTTTATAATATATACTAAAATAAATTCTTTAATATTCTAAAAATGTTATTTTCAGGTTTATAAATAATTACTTTTTTTAATTAAATAAACTTAAATATATCGATTTTAATTATTTTAGTTATAAATATAATATTATGTTGCAATCAATATAAATTACTATTAATTTATAATAAGATCATTTTAATCTTTTCTTAGTCCTAAATTATAATTTTAAAATATTTATTAAAATTAACCATTTTTTATATATAAATGTGTTTTAAACTTTTATTTTTTAGATTAAGTTTTATTTTACTTTAAATACATTTATTAAATAATATTGTTTTTATGACTTTAATTATAAGTTTAAATCAATTATAATATAATTTATCTCTTTTATTGCTTTTATATAATTTTTATTTTTAAATTAACTTATTTAAATTTTACAAGTTCGAAATTTTAAAACTTCAATATTTCAAATTAAATAATAATAATTTATTAATTTTAATCTTTAAATTTTTTAAATATATTAGAACAATAAAATTTTATCTATCTAATCAATTTTGAAATATTCTAGTTTGTTAACTGTATTTTATTTTTATTTTTATTTATTTTTATCAAAATTAGAACTTCACTTTTTATAACAACAATTGCTGATCTTTTAACTTAAAATTTTTCCTTTTTTATTTTATATATTATATTCTAAATTATATCTAAGCTTTTATAATTATAAGATTTATTCTAAATTAATATTTTATTATTATAATAATCAATTTTAATTTTATTACATCATTTTGTTCATATTTTTACTTTTTAGAATTTTTAATTATTAAAAATAAATTTATTTTATTTAAAAGAATGATGCTCCTCAATTCTAGTATGTTTTAATTTAATAATTTTTAAAAACTACATTCGATCTTTTTTATTTATAATTTGAAAGTTATTTATAATTTTAAATGTATTAATAATTTTTAATTACTAAATTAAATTAAAAAGTTTAAATTGGAGTTTAGTGAACTTGGAGGACTTTCAACCTCGTGTTCACAGGACCAGTTTGATAACCTGGCTGGAACCAGCTCCCTTCAGAACTCTTTCTTCAGTCGCCTTGGATTGTGTACCACTTCGGTTTGTAAATTTTACCTCCTGACGGATAAAATTAGTTACGGAATTCTCGTCTAATCTTATCCTAATATTTGTACTATTATTTTACTTATTATTTTCTATTCCAGTGCTATTATTTAGTTAATTTAAATTTCTAACATTTTCTATATTTATGTCCAATTTGTTTGCATACAATGTATTTTGGTTTATTCTTAATTCATTTCTTGTCTGGACTCCTCGGTAACGTAGTAGCTCCTTCTATGTCCATTGGACCTTGAATTGTCCTAACTTTGAATTCCTATTACTGTTTCTACTTGCTGTTCTCTTCAAGTACAGTTGTTCTCTGCTACAGCAATCCCATTTCCCTGAAGAAAGTGTTTTGCTCTCGATCGTAGACTTCCCAGAAGCTTTCTTTCCATTCCTTGAGCTCAGTAACTTGATTTTTTAGATCTCTATTCTCTAATCGTAGTCTCTTTACTTCCTCCTTCAGGTCAGCGAATGCGACTAAAATTAATGCCTGTTCTTCCTGGAACTATGGCATCGCAAACTCTCGCACGGCTGCTGCTTCTTGCATCTCCAACACCTTTCTAGGTTCTTCCTCTTCAGTTGGTGTCATCGGGGTAGCCTTTTGACTCTTTTGTCCCATCTTTTAGGTTGGTCTGGAAGTTCCTAGTTGAGTCTATTATTCTTGAAGGTTTTGAGAAGAAGATTATTTCTAGGAAGAAGATGTGTGAGTTAAAGATGAGGGTTCCTACTTTCTCTCCCCTTTTTAGGAGGTGGTATAAAAGCCTTTCTTGAACCCTTCTACCATTTTTATTTAATAATTTTTAATTTAAAATATTTTTTATTAATAAAAATTTCCAATTTTACTTTTATATTTTTTTCTTGTTTTATTTGCTTTTGATTTATTATTCTATATTTTAAGAAAAAACGTATTTTTATTTTAATATTACCTGCATTATTTTTAAATTACGATTGATTAAATTTAATTTTTTAAATATTTCTTAAATTTTCCTCACTCTTTTAGAAATAGTTTAGTGCTTATTTATAAATATATACCTATAAAATTTAATAGATATTTTTAGTCAATTATTTTATAGAATTTCTAAGTAAATTTCTATTGTTATTAATTAAGATTAATTTTATAACGAGACTATAAGTTAAGCTTTAATTTTTATAAGATAGATTAGAGATAAATATATATAAATGCTTATTTCTTAAAATAGATTTGGATATTATAAGGTTTTTTAAACAAAATTTTAGCACTTCTTTTAGTTTTTTTAATTAGAAAAATTAAATTTTAAGAGATTGTTAAAAAAAGTAACAAAAATAAGTAATGTAGAAATAAAGTAGCAAATAATAGATATTTATACATCAAACAATAATTAAAAAATAAAGTATTTTCAAAGAAGTAAAATAATTAAAATTAAATAAGATTTAGTTTTATTTAAAGTAAACTTGCTTTAAAACTTAATAAAAGGAATTACAGTAGTGTATTAGAAACTCATTTTTTTACGAAGAAGTCTTTATTCAGATGAAAGAAATCAATGCTATTATTAATAAAATTAAGATAAAAAACTATTTTTTATGCAGTAATAATTTACTATTACATCTTACCTTAAATTTAGCCTATATCTAAATAATAAAGTGTTTTAATCATAAATTGCATTCTATTATACAAAGTTTGGAAAAAAAATAATGACTAATCACCTTCATCTAGCAGAATTCAGAAATTTATGATTGAAAGACTTAATATTAGCAAAATAACAGCTGAGTTATTTGAATAAGTTGAGATTTAGTATTAATTGATATCCTACCCAGAATTAATTTTCTTATCTTATTCCGTTTACAGAGGCTTTTTACAAAATATATAGTAATCAGAATTTTCTCATTTAAGGACAACAAAAAGATTGGTAATATTCTATATTATAAAAAACCTGTCATTTGAAAAGTTTTTAGATATAATTCAATTCCTTTTTAAATTATTCTACCTGAAAATTGCAAAATTATAATAGTCAAAAATCACAGGATTAAAGATTTTAAATCCTCTATTCTTCAAAAGAAATAACTTCTTAACTCAAACTAAAGTTAAATGATAAAATCTAACTGTCTTGTATAATATTTTCATTAAAAAAATATAAGTTTAAAGTCAAATCTATTATAAAAAAAATTACTTTAGTATTTTACTTGTTTTGCCTAAGATTCTGAACTCAAATTTCTTAATTATTTAGGAAAATTAAACTGAAAATACTAAGCTAATATTCTTATTTTAAATTTTAAGTGTAATATTTATTTTAGTAAATAATAATAAATAAATTTGATTATAGAGCGCGTATCACTCTCATTGGTGCGCAGCTCTTTAAAAAAAAATGTTTAATACTGACAAGAATGTTTGTTACTGATAAAATTATCAGATACTGGTAGACCTTGTTCAATACTGGTATATTTATTCAGTACTGATAAAAATGTTCAATACTGATATAATTTAAGAATACTCGTAATTTTATCTACTTGTTGGAGGTCCAAGGACATGGCAGGATTGTGTCTCATTGCATCACCAAAGCAGAGGACGACATGTGTCAATTATGGGTACTTAAATTCCCCACCTCTGATGAAGCTCGCAATATTATTTCTTTTTCGTTCCAGAATTAAATCTAAACTAAGCCAGTGCCGAAGGTCTAAGAATCTTATGTCTCGAGACCAAACCAAAGTAGAGGAAGACATAAAGTCGATTATGGGTACTTTACTTCCCCAACCTCTGATGAAGATGACCTTGTTGTTTACCTTCGAACAACTATGGCGGTTTTAAAAAAAATATATAATAACTGAATAGGGCTTGACTAATTTATATACCTTCGTTTTCTAAATCTGATAATCATTGCAAAAAAATAAACCGATTATATTAATTTTACAAATAATTGATATAAAACCAAAAAAGTTTATATTTCACTATTTTAATTTAATTTAAATTAATTTTATTATATTTTTAAATAAGCCATTTTTGTTTAGGATAACATGATTAATTTAAAATTTATTAGCGCTATAAATTGTATTTTTTCTCTTAGATATGAATAATGTATTTAATGCTAAATTTAGAAAAAAGAATGAAAATTATATAATTAAATTGATAGTTGTTGTTTTGATTATTATAAACCAAATATTTTCCTATTATATTCTTACATTATAACTACTTTATTGATTTTGTTTAATATCTATTATATTATTAATTAATTAAAAAAAATGGAGTCTTAAAATCTTGTTCCCGGCTTTTTCTTGAGCAAAGAAGAGAAAAAAGCTCTAGAGAAAAAGCAGGCATAAAAAAAGTATCAAGAGTCTTCTTCTCCTCACTTACAAAACTAATAAAGAACCTAATAACTATAATAAACACCTCCTAAAGTAATAAAAAGAAAGGAATCTAATATAATAACAGGAAAAGAACTTCCATCAAAGATAATTAAAAAGGAAATCAATATTTAATAGTTAGTATTTGAAATATCCAATCTCTAGGAAGAGATTAAAGTGCTTAAGTAGGAAAATTAAGAACTAAGAAACTTATTATCGCTTGGATAAGATAACCTAGAGATTAGAATTATTAATTAAGAAAGGGAACTCCAAGCATATGGGAATATTTAAACTGAACATAGATAAGAAACAGCAAGGCTTGGAAATATTCTATAAAAACAAGAGTTGGAGTTTATTAAGCAAAAGAATATTAGCACAAACATAACTAATTAGACAAATTAGATGGAGATAGAATAAAAAGAGGTTATAAATCGAAAACAAATCAGATAAGTAAGGAAGAAATGCTACTACTGTAAGAGTAAGTGACATTTGTACAAGAATCGCTAAAAATTTTAGAATTTTAAGAGAAAATTTTGGCGTAAAGAATAAGAAAAATACTAGAGGCTCTATTGTAACTAGCATGGAGATATTTACAGAAGAAAATGATGTGAATTACCTTTTGAAATAATAAGAACAAGAAATCAAAGAAACTGAGAAGACCTTAGTGAAGATAATTTCATTAGAAAGTCAAGAATGATGAGAAGTGTTGCTGATAAAACAACTTATTTTAAACGGTGTCCAGTTTGGCACTGTTGAACATTTTAATTTCATTATTATTATATTATTAATTATTTTTATCTTTTAAATAAGCATTTCACGTTTAAGGAAAGTTATTTATTATATTCCCTTATATACATTTGATTTTTCAGTTATTATAATTCATATTTTTCTTATAGTAAAGAATGCAGAAACACTTTTTTATAAATTAAATATTTAATTGAATATTTTAGAGGATTAATATAATCTTTTAGTAATTTTACTTTTAATAGTTTTATTTTAAATTAGCCTTTAAATGGAAATAATGAAAATAAAATTCCAATAATTTTATAGCAGAAATTATTTAATATATCAAATCTTAAATTTTTTCATTATTATTTTTATAAAAGAAGTTATTCATTTACTTGTAAGATATTGTAAGTTAATTTAATTAAAAAGTTTAAAATCTAAAAAATATATCATTAATTGCTTTATTATTTAAAAGATAGTAAATAATTATTAAAAAATCAAAAAATTATTTACCTTTTTGCAAATTTTTGATGCTTAAAGCTTTTCTGAAACTCCGATTTTTTATTATATTTTTAACTTTAAATGTTTTCTGAGTATTTTTAGAGATTCAATTTTATAAAATCTAAAATTACTCTATTTTTATACTATGATTTAGTCTTTATAATAAAGTCTTTAAGGCATTAGTACCTATATTTTTATTATTATTTTAGATTCGCCCTTGAATTTTAAATTATTGATAAAAAATTATATTATTTAAACATTAGAAAACCTTTTTATTATTTCAGAAAAATAGCTTTAATCTTATATGTAATCAACTTAATAATTGATTTTATAAAATATTACTTACAAAATGAGATTAAATTATATATTTCTGTCAAATTAATTTAAGATCTAATTTTCTAAATGATTTTACTATGTAACTTTCAGTTTAATAAATTGATTTATGTATCAATCTAGCAATTTTATTTGTTTTATAACTTATAAAACTATTAAATTCAAATTTTTTAATTTTGAATCATGTCCTAACACTATCCAATTCACCAATTATTCTTATAATATTAAAATTTATCTTTCATCTTTTATATTTAAAAGGTGTTATCAATTATTTAGCATAATATTAATGATTTTCCTAATATTAAAGTGATTTAAAAAGTTCAAATGTTTCTTGCTTCATATTAATTTTTCTTTCCTATATAACTTAAACTTATTCATGTTAAAATCATATAAATTTTACTATTTTTTAATTATTAAAATGCTTTTAAATTTAATCACTTATTAATTTATAAAATTAGACCAAATATATATAATAAATCGATGTATCATTTCAATTTGAAAGAAAATGCTAGTAAATTTAAAGAAAAAATAAAAAATTCAAGTAGTAAAAGCGAATGATTTGTAAAATAAAACTTCTAATTTTTGAAGTTTTATTTAGACAAATTAGTTTTTAAGAATCTTAATCATAGAAATTTATATGAGAATAAAGTTTAAAAAATAGTTATCTTTGCAAAGCTTTTATGAAATAGAAAAAAATAAGCAATTAAGTGAAACTTAGATAAATAAACATAATTTAAGTAAAAGGTTAATAAATTTTTATAATTAATCGATTAAAAGCAAAAAAGTAATAAAAATCTAGCTAAAAAGCTTGCAAATGAGGCTTTAAATAATAGAAAAAAATTAACTATATGAATTTCAGAAAATTTTATTTATAAATGTAAATTACTACAAGAACAAAAATTAATATATATGTAAAAAATAAAATTCCAAAAAATTGAATTAATAAAAAATGAGAATATTACTGAAGTTAAATCTGAAATAAAAATTTTTTATTTTATATATTTTAAATAGGGAGGAGCAATCCTCCAATTGAGATTAACTTAACTCACAATACCAGAAGAACTTCAGGAGCAATAATCTGAGCAAGAATCTTGGTAGGAGCCAAGACGAAAGAACTGGAGGCATTGAGTAACGGTTGTTAAAAGATGTCAGACGTTTAATTCTTTTGGGG
This sequence comes from Loxodes magnus, assembly GCA_946699065.1. Classification (NCBI taxonomy): domain Eukaryota; phylum Ciliophora; class Karyorelictea; order Loxodida; family Loxodidae; genus Loxodes; species Loxodes magnus. Next base: position 8,535 of record CAMPDV010004000.1, read on the forward strand.
CATCATTCGACCATGTTCTATAAGAAGATAGAATTTCAAAAGGAGTGAAGCACTGGAGGAAATTTCCAAGGTGATATTTTATTAAATATATAAAATGGCTTCTAAGAAATAATAGAACTTTGAAGAAAATATTTAAACAGGAAAATTCTCTAAAAAATCAAAAAGTGAAATAATTACAATGAGTGAGAGTGAGAAATATGATTGATATGACGAACATTAACCACTTGGAAATTCAGAATTAAAAAAACTTCCGACACAAACTCAACTAGAAATATTATCTAAGTCATTAAAAAAGTTTATGTTCAAAAATGGATACCTCACTGATAAAGTAGAAAATTAGAAAAACTAATAACGTCTTTACTTGAGAAACAATATTAATCATCATAAGAAATAGAAAAAAAACTGGAACAAATAATTATTTAAATTTAATAATAAATTCAACTAACGCCATTTTCGTTTTAACAGAATTAATCAGATCCTATGGAAATAGAAAATGAAGCCTCAAATTAAAATAAACAGTAAACGTTTATTTAAAATAAGTAGTAAATTTAAATTAAATAAGTGCTACAGGAATATTTTAAAAGAAGAATAAAATGCTACGTGTGCAATACATAAAACCAATGAAAATACTTCTACTAACTAAGCGAATTTAAAGAAAGAATAAATAAGATATTTTTAGAAAACTATTTAGTATATATCCAACATAAAGCGAAAAAATTTATAGAAACAAATTCTTTAATTCAAATCTTAATCTTTGGATAAATAATTAGGATTGCTACGTGCAAGATCAAAACTATTAAAAATTAAAGGATGGTGCACTAATGAAGCGCTACACCGCCTAAACCTAGTAGCTTTCAAGACAAATTAATGGAGATGAGCTGATAGAATAGATCAGATTGCTGATTATTAAGGCTTTAACAAAGCTTTTTAACTTTTAACTTTAATTTTAAATTTAAATAAAATTAATTTAAAGAGCTACGCACCATCAAGATTGCTAAACTCTCTATAATCGAGTTTATTTATATAAAAAAGACATTAAGATTTAAAAAAGAATAATTTTATGAATTAATCGACTTTAAAAGCATTATGTAAGTTTGTTGCATATTTTTGAACAAACAAAAATTTTTTATTTTTTTAGATGTTATTTAGTTTTTAAATTTTTTTTTTTTTATTTTTTTAAAACTATTTTTTCGATGTTTTCACTTTATTTTTTTAATTCTACTTTTTGTATTTATTCTAATGTTTGAATCCAAAATTTTTCAATTTTAGAGTTGAAATTTTTTAATATTTTGCTTTTTTTTATTTAATTTTTTTAATTTTTTTAATTTGGAATTATCAAAATTATACATTTTTTTCTCTTTACATACGATGGCGACGAATTAATTCTCCAATATTTATAGTTTTTAAATTTAATGATTTCTTCTTTCATCTAAATATATAGGAATTCTATTTTAAAATAATTAAAAGCTAAGTTTCCGGATAGTTCAATTGATTTTTTAATTTTTTTAAATGTATCATTTAGTCCTTTCTAAAATCTCAATACAGTCTTATAAATGTCTCTAATTAAGTATGAAATTTTTCTGCTAAAATTATGAATTTTCTTATAACATGATTAGAGAACTCTTTGCTTAATTTTTTAAAGGATATTTTTATTCCTTGCTATACAATCAAATTACTTTTATCAAGATAAAGTTAATATATAATAAATAATTAATAAATAAATTCGATTATAGAGCGCGTAGCACCTCATTGACGATCTGCCCTTTCAATATTAATATTTAATATTAAGAAAAATGTTCTCATGTTTCTTGTTAAAATTCTAGAGGTCCAATGAGTCATATCAGCTTCTCCAAATGGGGGATTTTCTTATTAAAAATTATTCTTAAATCTTGAGTAAAATGCTTCAGTCTTCTTGAATAAGATCCAAATAAGAATTAGTTATTAAGTCGGTAATTAGAAGGCCCATCAGTCAAACTTTCATACTGCTAGAGAGAACCCTCGGGGTAAGTTAGGCATGTCTCAACGGAAATTATCCATCCTTCCCTGTGGTGGCATCTAGTGCGAGATTACTCGCAATGCAGTATACGCTACACCAGATTACCTACTAGTTTTTCTGACACGACCGACATCCATTTTATATAAAAAGAAATAATAATAATATATACTAATTAAAAATAAATGTTTACCTTCTTCAGGGATTTCAATCCGATTGGAGGCGGCCCATTAAATTTTACGTGGCAGTTTTCCACAACCTTTTTTGTTAGGAAGGTTAACCAACTTGCTCTCTCTCTAAGTTTTGCCATTAAAGTATTTTTTTCTTGTAAATTCCTTCTCTTGTTGTTCAAAGTCTTGAGATCTGTCTTAGAGTTTTTTTCTTCTCTTACTTGAAGGTTTTTTAAAATCTTACATTTTTAATTAAATGTTATGTAATATCAATATCTTTTCTGATTACTTGTTTTTTTAGTCTTTTGATAAGGATTCTTTTGATTTTCTCTAATCTTTCAGAAATTCCTTTATTTTTTCCTCTTAAATTGAGGCAAGATATTGCTATTAGCTATTGTTTAAGTGATTAATAGTATTCAGGGTTTTCTATATGCATTGATACTACTTAACTAGATGGTTGTTAGGACTGTAATCATATTTATTCTCTTGTGATGTGCTTATTTGTGACATGTAAAGTCTTTAATTGGTCGAACTCTTCGTTAAGAACTTTGTTCTAAGTTAAAATGATTCTTAATTGCTCTGAAAGGTTAAAGATTGTCTCTTCTTACTTAGATATTTTGAGTAATAGATTTCCAACTTAATGAGATTCGTTTTTTTTCTCCTACAAGGCGTTTCCCTTCATATGAGGAGGATGAATCCTCGCTTTCAATGATTTTCTCCTACTTACGAATTTATTGATGAGTAAATTTCTTGGCTTTCATTAACTCACTTTTTGTAAGTTTATATCCTGCACAATACTGATTTATATTTTTTCCCAAGTTAGAACATTTTTTTATTACTCTTATTAAAAATAAAGTTAATAAATTAGATTTCTAATTTTCGATCAACGCGATTGAAATCGGTTAAAATAAAATAAGACTTATAATTCAGTAACTTTTATGCCTTTACTTTATTTGGCATAAAATGAATCAACAATTAATCTTCCGTAAAAAAAATACAGACGGAATCCATTTAATTTTTTGTCATTATGTAATTTCAAGGTATTTTAATTAGATAAATAAATAAATTCGATTATAGAGCGCGTAATACTCTCAATGGTGCGCAGCTCTTTAAATTAAATTTATTTAATGTCGAAATTTTTTTTATAGGTTTCTCTTTCCTTGTTTCCTCTTCCTGCGGTACGTCCCTGTAATTTCTCCTTCCAAAGCATAGGATGCAATATGCGATTACGGGTACATTTCCCCGACCTATGATGAAGAAAGTTTCCTCCTGGCATTCAGAGTAATCCAGCTTGTCACATCTTCCTTCTCTTGTTATTGGTTTCTCTTCTTCCGATTTATCCTCCGTCCGCGCTCATTTTTTGTTGCCTTGCTGGGCCTCACAGTAGCATCCGAAGGAGAGGGTTTTCCACCCTATCTAAATTAAATTTTATAATAAAAATTTCTGGATGAAGAAAAAATTATCGTTTTTTTCATAAAAAAACGGATTTATTTTTAAGACTGGATTTTGATTACATTTTCTCTTTAAAACAATAAAAATTCATATTGCATAAAACTGATATATCCTTACTGTTGGTTGATAATTACAGGTAATTTATTTCCAACTTTTAAAGTAAAATTTAAAAAAGATCAATTAGAACGACGATAAAAGAACTTGTTTACGATTTAATTTTGAAAGTTTAAAGAAGATACTTCAACCGTTGTCTTGAAAAAACGATGTAAATATTTTCAATATAATTTTCGAGAATTTTCTAAACTTATTAGCTTCTTCCTTTAGATTGTTTATTTGAATTTTTTTCATTTAATTTATTAATTATTAAATTTTAATTTAATGTTATAATTAAATAGACTAAGTACTTGAAGATTTTCTCTGTTACACTTCAGTAATCTTTTTTATCTTCTAAGTAAATTCTTCTGAAATCTATAATTATATTAAATGTGTCTGAATTTTTCCTCAAAGATATACTAATACAAAATCTATTATGTTCAAAACTGGAATTAAAAAAAAAAGTTTTTTAAATGAAGCGGTTAAGGAATATTGTCTATTGTAATGTCGGAAATTCGATTATGAAACAGAAAATACTTTAAAAAGACACTCTGAAGATCGTCTTTGTCAATCTGTCAAAAGCATCATAATATAGATTGCAGAAGTAAAGTTATTATATTGAAAAGCACTTGGATGCAAATACTTTTTTTAATTTCAATTATGCTTTAAGAGTATATTTTCTATTTTTCTTCTATTATCCTACTTAAATTAGCGAATTCATATTCCGAATTCAAAATCGACAGTATAAAATCCAAAAATCTTAGTATAATCAAAAATTTCAGATATGAAAGTAAAAGCATAAATCGAAAAAATAACAATTATTAAGATGCAAAAGTGATATAAGATTATCAGCAGAGTAATTTGCATTTTATTTCGATGAATATAACAGTTTTTCCTCATTTTAGTTTACCAAATTTTAAGTTAGGCTAATCATAGCAATTAAAGATAAATCAAAAACGACTTAAGAATTTTATTTGCTCTTTGTTATAATTAACCGCAAAATATAAGGATTGCAAGGTTTCGCTTTGTTGAATCTCATAGATTTATTTTTATCAAGTACTTATATTGAAGATTTTGCAAATTGAATCCTTGAAAAAATGCTTTGGAAAAATCATTTTTATTCTGGATTACTAGATTATTTTTTTAATTTAGGATCATTCAAGCCACTAACAAATATTTTCTTTATTTTCATATTTTGTCATGTGTAAGAATGTATTTTTCATTTCTATCTATTCGAAAAATTCGTAATTTTACTCCGAAAATTCATATGAAAAAATAATGAAAACTAGCTCTTTAACAAGAAAAGATCAAAAAGTTATAAAAAACAGGTAATTGATATTATTAAAGCAAACTAATAAAACGAAATGAATAAAAAATATAAAGGATAAGCACAGTGAATTATGACGATAAGTGTCTTAAATTATATTATCTTTTATTGAATTTTCAAGCAAATAAACTAATGAATTATTGCAAAGAGACGAAGGACCTAAATAAACTATAATCAATCCGATTAAAAAGAAAGTTTTATGCATTATGAAATAGTCATGTAAATTATTTTATTAAATAAATATTTCTTCGTCCAAATTAGCATATTAAAGTGATTTACATTTACGCCTGTTTTATCATTAAGCAAGGTGTCGAAGTACTTGCTAAAAAGAACGATTTCTAGGAAATTACTTATTTTAAAAGAAAAAATGGTAATTAAAAGTAAATGTAGGTTTTGCTTGGTTTTATAATATATCAAACAATTTGAAATATTAATAATATAGGCAGTCTTCTAAAGCTTATACAAAATAATTAATAAAGTAGGCAAATAAATTAAATTATCCTTCATAATTTTACTAAAACTAGATTAGTTGCTTTCATTTTCTTAAAAAAGAGTATTTTTATGGCATATATTGTCTTTTAGAAAAAATCATACAGTCAATTTTAAAATTTAATTGGATATCCAAGTATTGCTTATTTCCTAAGCTTGTTGAAAAATTAAATCTTTAATTCTAATAAATCTACAATGATATTTCACTCTACTTCCACATTTAGAAATTAGTATTTTCTACTATGCTTAAGCAAATTAATTTTGTTGATCTTTGACTTGCTCTAAATATTTTTAATAGTGTAAATAAAAATTTAGATTCTTAACTTTAAGCAACCTCATCTGAAGAAGACCTTGACCCTCTTTTAGGAGTATCATTATTTCCCTAATGATGATTATGGTAATTTATATTAGCACGCCATTATTTATTAAATGGCGGCATTTAACTCGTTGACTTTTCTCTTAATCTGTTTTTATTTTTTAAAAAGAGAAGTTTTCAGCATTATAAATTCGAAGAACATAATTACTAAAACAGAAAGAAATAAATTGAACAATCTCGTAGATCATATTTATGTAATCAATTTAAAACGCAGGGAAGATAAACTAACGACAATGAAAGCTAAAATGGACAAAATTTATTTAAAATATGAATTTATTGAAGCAGTTGATGGCACAACTGAAGAGATGATTTAAAAATTCAACAATTTAAGCCTCAAAACATAAAATTCCAATGATAATCTGAAAAATTTCAATCCGATTACAACACCTGTTGAATTAGGATTAATTTTTTCAATTAAAAAAATTTTAATTGATGTGAAAGAAAAAAACTATTCTAAGATATTAATTTTGGAAGATGATATAAATTTCCATAAAAATTTCACAACTTTAGTTAAGAAAAAAAAAAGAATTTTTAAAGGAAAGCATCTTCCTTATGATATATTATATTTGTCTACGAATTAATTGCTTTTTTCAGACGAACAATTATCTAACATGCACAGTCTAGGTTATTATAATTTTGTTTTTTAAAATAAGTTTTGGGGCGCTTATACAGTAGTACTAAACAAGAAAGCTATCGATATTTTATATGATTTTTATGTTGTCCAAGAGATTTACAAAATGCCTTTCGATAATGATATTATGTTTTTTATATAAGCAGGCAAATTAAAATCTTTACATTTATATCCTTTTATGACTTTACCTGATGTAGAAAGTTCAGACTTGAGAGAGAAAAGAGATCAAAGTGAATTTGCAACTATGAGAAATTACAAAATAAGTGATTATGATAATCTCTTTATCAAATCTTACAATTGGTTTTGTAATTTTCTTAATTCTAATCTTCAAAAACTCCTTTCGATAAGTTATCCTGTTTCAAAGGTTGAGTTAATATCCGAATTTAAATTACCTCTAGATGAATCTAAGATATTTGAAGAAATATTGGATTTTTTATCAAAGACTGAACATATTAATTGGAAACAAATAAACAATTTTTTGAAATATACCAAAAATTGATTTTTAACTATAAAATTTATCGTATATTGATCGGCTAATAAGCACATTTAAATAATTATATTTATATATTTATTATCATTGCTACCAATACTAAAATTGTTAAAACTTAGTAAATGATTTATCTTTTTATATTTAATTCAAATGACGAGACTATTAAGATTAAAAGGTATATTGTTAAGATTTATTTATAACTATATTTTAATTTTTTATCATAGATCTAAAATATAAATTCTCTTTCTTAATGTTAATTATACTTTTAATAAGCTATTTATTATCTTAACTTACTTAAATATTTAGTCTCCTTTTTCTTGCTAGCTAATTTAAGAATTATTATTAATGATGGAGGTATTCATAATCCGTATATCCTTTGCATAATTTAGTTTGTTGCTAGTTTTGAAATAAATACTTTCTTTCTTTATTTTGTTGTCTTCTCTATTAATCTTTAGTTATTATTTTTACCTTTATTTTAGCTTAATAATATCATCTATCTTCAAATTGGTATAATCATTTTGCTCACTTAAACTAGTCTTATTTTATATAACTAACTTTGTTCAATAAAAATAGATATTTTACAAGTATCTCTTATGCAACTAAGAATAAATAGAATCATTTACTAGATTAAATCTCTATTATCCATTACTAATCTATACTCTGTTAAGAACTTAAATTTTAAACCAAATCATTCCTATTTAAATATCTTTAGATATTTGATACTAATATCCAATTATAGTAATTTAAGCTACTAATAATCTTTATTAATCTACTAATTTTATTATTAGCTAAGGTTTTAAGTTTAGTACTCTCTAAAAATGACTATCTATTTAGTTAATAACGGAATTCTTTAAACTTAGTGTCATTAATAAATAATCTATCCTTTCTCTATTTAATAGTCTTATAATTTAGAAGTTAACTATTGATATTTGCTTATTAAGTCTTTATTAGAAAATTAATAGTTTATGCTTTCTCTAATTTACTCTTAATCTTGAAATTTTAGTTTAATATAAAGGATTTTTTAATTTAAATATAAAAGAGTAAATTTAAGAGAAATAGTTCAATGATTTGTCTTAGAGATATCTAATTGTAGATAGTGCTTTCTTTTATTGATTATTTTTAAATTAAATATTAATTATTAATATTTTAAGGCTAGTATTCCTTTTATCCTTTATTATTAATACTTTTTAAGTTTTGATTTCTTTGTTTCTATTAAGATTAAGTGTTTACTAGAGTTCATTCACTATTTTCGTTACTTACCCGAAATGTTTCCTTTAAATTTTGCTATTTTTTGTCTATCTCTTACTGAGAAATTTATACCCTTAGAAATCTACTTTTTATTACAATTTACAATGAATTATTATTATCAATTTCTGGCTTCATCTTAACAATTAATCTTACTTCCTATCTTTTTTAATATAATTATTGGTATCTTCTCTTCTTCAAAATTTGTTCGAGAATTTCTAAATTTATTTAATTTTGAAGATTCAATGATAGCTGTTCATTAATTAATTTATTAAAGCCTTATAAATCATTTTACCTTAAAACTTTTAATTTTTCAAGCTAAGAATAATTTTTCTTTCTTTTAGTCAGTTTATTAATAACTATATCTTTGATGTCTAACTAAATTACTTTAGAAGCTAGATTAATAGCAACTAGAAATTAATTAATTATGCTTTTATTAGTCTAAGACTTTCAAAAATAATTGAAATATATCCAATAGTTTTAAACTTCAGCTTCACTTTTATTAGTGATATAATAGCAGTTTAATCTAAATCTGTATCCTTTACATTAATAACAATAAGATATGCTCCTATTAGTAGCAAAATTATTTCCTTTTCATAAAGTAGAAAGAAAGCTCTATTATTTACAATATTGCTATTTAATTATTAAGAAAGAGGAATAAAAATTAAGGGATAAAATTGAAATATCAACGATAAACTAAGTGAATGATACTAATACAGATACTAACTACTTTAACACCATTTTCGTAAAAATAATTCAAAGAATAAACTTTAAAGATATAAGGAATATGGTAATAATAACTGGTAACTTATGGTAGAATAAGAAATTATTAGAGTCTTAATTAAAAGGATAAATTTAAACTTAATAAAGATTACTTTTGCTAATAAATGAATACAAAGCAGAACCTTCAAAAGTAAATAATAAAGTTAAAATTTAACTATTAACTTTATATATTTTGATCTTCTTTTAAATTAGCTAAAAATCAATATTTAAGATAATTATTTACCCTAAGTTGGGGATTAGAGAAAAAGCTTAAAGAAAGTATTAATGGAAGGATGAAAGAAAATACTAAGATCAGTGCAACTAGAAAAGAAAATGGTTAAATAGCAAGTTCTTTTATAAGTAAAAAAAATTATGACAGAAGTAAAAATATTATGGTTTTGTAGACATCTTTGGCAAGAAATGAAGACTAAAGAGATAGCTCACTTAATTGTACAAAAATTAATGCTATTTTGTGAAATCTAAAATTAAAAAGTGATCCCATGCTAGTAATTTGATATTTCCGATTTTCTTCCTTTAGATATAATTTTCGCTAAGAATTTTATTTCACAATTCCTTAGAAACAAAATCATAAATTTGGTGTGTGGAGTAGAAAATTAAAAAACTAGAATTGTTTATTTATTAAAATGTAGTCATCAAAACTAGGATAATTTATACCTCATTATTCATTTGTTTCTGTAATTTCAATCGAAGAAAGGTTCTTAATTTTTTGTAGTAATATTTTATGCTTTAGGATATTTTTGGTCTGTAATCGTTTTTTAATCAATAGTATAGAATTTAAACTTTACTCTGTGAGTAGAACATTTGCTAAAGTGTTAGCTCAGAAATGTATTGATAACCTTTTTTTAAATAAATCTTTTCTAAAGAATTTTCTCAATAAAATTAATTTCTGAATAAATGCGCAGTAATGGGATAATTTAAAAATAATGAATATGTCCTTATTAACAAATCTAACCAATTTTAGTTGTAAGTAGTTTAACTTCCAATTTTGCAACTTGTTTCTGATAAAAGAGTCTATTAACTTGTCAAATAAATTACCATAGAAAATTACAATAATTATTTTATTAGGTCATCCATTTAACTTATAATTTTAAGAACGAAATCTCATTCCCAAATTCATACAGATAAACTGAATTTTCTATCAAGATCAGGCAAATTTAGTAGATACAACTTTTTTTATATTTTATTTTTCGTTTTTTTAAATAAATTCCATACAGCATGCTTTAAAATTTCTAAATCAATTTCTTTGTTTTTTCGGATTCACTACGAAGTAGATATTTTAGTTAAACTAATGACTCCTAATTTTAGTATCCTTTAAAAATACAGAAATCTTTCTCTAAGATTCTTTTAAATTCTCCTTTTCTATCTTCAATCAGTTTATATATACTATTTCTTTATTCCATGAACTAACTTTAGAAGATTCTTTCTCTTTTATTAATCTTTCACCAAAACTCTTCTCTATTGGCTTGAAGAAACGCAACTAAAAGTGAAGGAAACTTTCGAATTTCTTTCAACCAAATAATCATGATTCATATTCGAATCCACAAGCCTCATATCAATGGGCAAATTTTATAACAGCGGATTCCTACTCCTTAAAGTATTTGAGGTACATAAAGTAACTTTATGCCTTTAATTACTTTTAATACTCTCATTGAAGCAATAACTAAATATAATTAGCAAAAGTTTTTGAACTTAAGTTTACATATACTATTTTTAAATCCTTATTAATATCAATAAGCCTATTATTTATAATTAAATCCATCTTAATAAGAAATAATTTAAACCCAAAAATATATCTATTAGTTAACTTTATTTATAAATGAGGTATAATGCTATTCTTTATATAAATAATGATTATTGTAAGATAACTTTAGTAGTTATTTTAATCAGAATGCAGAACTTCATGCTGCATCTTTTAAGTGGATTTTTTTATAAAGGAGAGATGCTAAACATTAAAAGTACTTAATCTTTATAATATTATAATCAAAGAATAATCAGACAAGCATTACTCTGATGATCTTAGGCTATAAGACATAAAGTTTAATTAATTAGCAAGTAAGTTTTGCAGTTGTTTCTTATAGATCTAAAAATAAGAGCAAGATAGTAATTTCGAAGCTTCTATAGATATTAAATTTGTCTTTGTTAACTTAAATATATAGAAATTATCTGATTATTAGACATGTTTGAAATTTTTAGACTTAAATTTATTCACTTCGCTTTTAAGATTTTTCAATTAAAATTTAAGCAAAAATATTAGTCCTTCAGTATTATATTCTCTTATGCATAATTTTTGAACTCCAAAGAGTCAAACAACAATGCTCAGTCAATATATGTTATTCTCAGCTTTTGCATTCATAGATATTCAGCTTTATTCTGTCATAAATTGTCTTAAACTTATATTGAGTATATAAGATAATCAAATATAATTATTTCCTCAATACATTTTTTTCGTATTACTTTCTTTATTAGGTTAATTATCTACGATTATGCTCCAGTTGGATTTTGCTTTTTTTCTTTATGCTTTCTTAATCTCTGTAGGTAACTTCTTTAATATTAATAATGCTTTTGTAATTACTATTAACCTTTCTGCTTCTATATTCATTTATTTCTTTACTCTCTTCCTCAAACTAAGTCTTTAAAATCAATTTTAAATCAAGAAACAATTTCATATTATCATGTTCATTGACTAGAAATATACTTATTAAACTGGATATTTATCTTTTTTATTATCTTTTATATATCTTTCCATATTTCAATATCTAATACCTTAATAGGATTATTTATAAATCTTTTAAGATTATATATAGAATTTAAACCGCTAAAACTTAATGTGATATGAAGATATTATATACTTTAAAAAAATATTTAAATTAAAAAATCATTAAATTACCTCTTATAATAGCTTCTGAATACTTTTTTGTTATTAATTAGATATTTTACTAGGGATCTGTCAACTACTGTATGCTCTACTCTTTTTTCTAATATTTTTTAAGTATTTATTCTTAAATATAAAGGATTTTTTCCTTATATGCTCTTTGAATTTTATATTTTGAGTTGCCCAAAAATGAATGAATTAAGGATGTGATAGTGAATATTTCGATAATTTCTAATTCTATGTATTGCTTTTTAAAATAAGCAAAAAGATATTTCCTCTATTGTAACTGAATTTTCTGATTTATTGGATAAGTTTTTTCTATTTGTATATGCTTTAATGATAAAGCATAAATTTGTAACTGACTATCCTTAAAATTAAGTTACTTCTTATTCAATGTCTCTTACTAAATTTCTTCGCTAATTTTCTTATTACCTAGATATAATTTATATTTGTGTGTTATCTTTGTTTTTTATTAATTCAATTTTAGAACCTCTTTCAGTATGCTACTAGCTAATTTTTCTAATTTTCTCTAAAATTAATCCTATTTTGCATAAACTTTGTTTGGAAAAGTGATTACATTATGAACTTTAGTAAATAAGATTAGATTATCTATTGAGATTTGCTTATAATATACCTTTGTTTTTCAAACTTTAAGAGCTTTTACATTAATTACCCTTTTCTCTAGTTTAGCTTAATCATCTCATTTATCTACATTTGCAGAATAAATTTTATTCGTTTCTGCAAATTACGTGTTAGTCTTCTCTGAATTTTTCAATTATAGGCTCTTATGAATTGTAATTCTTCCTTAAATATTAACTTATTGATCCCAGCTTCAAAGGAAGCGGTTATTAAGTCTACTTTTATTGCAAATCCAACTTTCGTTTTTCATCAGCAACCCAGAAAGTGATTTCTCTTCTCCTGCAGCTACAAATTTATAAGATATATGGTTAAATTTATGTTGTCTTCTTCTAATAACCGACTCTCTTTTTATGTATCTACATCTATAAAAATTATATTTGAACAAGCTAAATTTTAACTACTAGTTAGTAATTTCGATTTCATGCTTCTTCTGTCCTAGATTAAAGAAATCTTCTTAGAATTTATAAGCATTAACATGTTTTTTCAGAATTTAGGCTAATTAGATATCTGCTCCTTTTATTATCAAACTAATGTGTTAATTAACTTCATATTATATCTGATGAAACTTTTTTTTCTTCTTCTCCTATTATCTAAGAACCATTTAAAAGTATTGACTGTGGCTATATCTTTTTAAAAAAGCAGACCAAGCTATGGTAGTTTTTTTGAGACTATCTTAAGACTAGGTAACTTAATTGACACTCTTTATGAATGAGCAAGTTCTTTAGAAGTATTTAATAATGCTCCTTTATGATTCATATAAAAAGAATTATTTTCACTTGTTCTTACATAACGGCAAAAAACTAATTTCTTAATTTTTGCTGAAAAAAGAATTCTTAATAGATAATAATACGCTACTTAAAAATTCAAGCATGAAAATATTCTTTATCTCTAAATACAAAGTTAAATGTTTTCTTTCTAAAACTTTTTAAAAGATAGCATAAGAGAAATAAAACGCAAAATAATTCAAGGGCGTTTCAAATGTTTAGTAAATTGATATTAGACAGAGGATATCTAGGATTATAATTCCTTTTTGCCTTCTTCGTTTTAAATAAAGAGATCTTATAATTATAAGCCTTTATTGTTCTAGCTACTGTTTTGGAAAGTTATTACCAGGCTGAAATTATTATATCATTGATTTTTTATATTTAGATTGAAATCTTTTAAGTATTTGCTTAAGCTTTTTATGTTTTGCCCTTTTTTAATGCTAATTTGTCTTAATTTTAACCCTTTTGAAGTGAAAATGCAATTTCTATTAAAATTTTTTTGACTCAAGGCTGTTGCTTTTCTTTAAGTGTTTATCTCCAAGAAATTATTGCACAATCCGTGATATAAAAAGGTATATTTTAAGGATAAAAGGTTCTAAATTAGCATTTAAATAACTATTTAGACGTTCCAGATGCTAATAAGAAAATTCGATAATTTTGTGATATTAACTTTTAGTGTTACTTGTCTGCGAGTTTGAATTGCTCTTTTGAAAAGATGAGCAATTAATTTGTTTTTTATCTATAAAAGGTTATAAGTGCTATAAGTACATGAAAACAAATGTAGCTTTGGAAATAATATGCTTCCTAGCATTTCTGGATAGCAATTTAATGAAACTGGCGATTCTATTTTCATGAAAATGTAGATGCTCTTAGTGTTGCTAAGTGAAATTTTTTTTATGTCTGATAAAGATGAAGAGATCGAATTCTTTTTCTATTTTACTACATAATGTAATATTTTCTTTTACACCCTTTCATACTCTCTTACGCTGTATCTTAACAATGCACCAAATAGACCTTTCTTTTAATTATTTATTATCTCTGATTAAATTGGCCTTCCTTGTCAACCTGTTTATTATGGGATTAGGATATAACTCTCTTATTTTCTTAATTTCTGAAATTCATATGTCAAAATATGGTTTTTTCAAACTCTTAGCATCATTTAACAAAATTAGGGAACGTTTCCTCAGAATAATCCTAATTCATGTTTCCCGCTAATCAAACCTAGGCAATACTCATTCCTTCCAGCCAGGTACAAGCTATCCTAGTTGTTAAAGAAACTTTCTCACCATTTTTCGCTCTTTCTCAGAAAGGACTTTGATATTTACTATTTGGCTCTTATAGAGGTTTGTTCTAATATCGCCAAAATATGAATCTTTTAAGTTGAAAAATCTTGAATATCTAAAGTTTAATCTTTGATTTATAGAAATTAAGTAGTTCTTACCTTTGAAGAAATTGAAAGGCAATTTAATTAATACTTTTATCTTTTGAGAATAACATATACTGTATAGATAAAGTTATGGTTTTTAGTGAAAAGTACTTTGGTAAATTGATAAAGAGGATTTTAGTAGATAAGAGAAGAAAGAAGATGTTTAGGGATGAGGCAAAAACTTCAGTAAAAAAGCTAACTTTTAGAAAAAAAAATGTATAATAAACACCAAAAAAGTATATAATGGAAATTGATGGATTTGCTGTATAATGTTTAAGATAGTAAGCATTTAAGCTTAGTTAATAACACTAAATTATACTAATTCTAATGCTTAGCTCCAACATAATATTTTAATAATTTTGAATAATTTAAATTTATATCTTTTTGTAAATTTATTAGTTTAGAACTAAACTAATTTTATTTATAATCTACTTAAATTATCTGTTATAAGGCAAAGTTATAACTACAGCAAATACCTTTAGTTAAGAAAATCTTATATTATAACTATTATTCTCAGAAGAACCAAAGGTTTTTTCCGTAAATATGTTTGGTAACAATAAAAATTATTTTTATAGTATATGTTTATGTATATATTACTTTAAATGATTTTGTCGCTAAGGTAAATTGTCACAAAGAATGCAGTTATTAAATTAACGAGGTAAGTTAATTAATATTTCAGTAAAATCAAAGAAGCAAGAGACACTTTTTTCATATCTGATAAAATTCTATATGGTATATTGACTTAGACTACTTTAATCTAATGGAGCTTATTTGAAAAAACTTGATTAACCATATCTGTGATTTTTTATTTTATTCATTTAGAATTTTCTTTCAGAAGTTTTTTCTAATATAGATATTAGCTCTAAATAAATGACCTGGAAGATAATTTACGATTAGATTGTTCCTTCAATTTGTTGTAAGTAATCTATATTTAATTTATCCTAGTTATATTTCCTAATTGTCTACCAATTGGAATATAGTCTTTATTACTTTCTCTACTCAAATTAAATTATTCACTTTAATTGATACAAGTTTGGTGCTTTTACTGCTGCTATTAATTGTTTTTAATATCTACAGCGAATTAAATTTTAAATTGATACAGAGGATAAAGATGTACTATATTAACAGCTAGTGTATACAGCTCAAAATATTCATAATTAAAGTTCAAGTAGGAAGAACTTTTTGTTTGTGTTTTCTTTGAATTAATACTATTAAATGAGTTAGTAAAGGAGACATAAACTAAACACCCCTTCGATTAACGATAAATGTCGGATTTGAGATGCGAATAATTAATTTTTTGGATATTTAATTTACATTTTCTTTATAATCTACTCTGTAGGCAATGTCAAGCTTCCATTGATTCTGCAAATCCAATGCAGACACTGAGAAAGGGGAGAATCCAATCATCCTTATCGCAACATGATCTTCCTGGAATAATTAAATAAGTATTTCTCCTTGCGAAAAAATCCAAAGAGCTCAATTAACTAAAAAATAGCTTGGATTCTGAATCCTTATATCATTCTTCTTTGGTACCATATCCAATTACAGCAAAGATTTGATAATTAAAGAACGTTATATAGTTAAAATATAATTTAAATAATTTTTATAGATTTAATGCGTTAGTTAATATTACAAAATCCGCAAAAAAGTAAAATTAATATTAAATTTTAAATTAAATCAATTAAACATACTAAAAATGATTAAATTAAATAAAAGTAACCATTTTTTAAACTTCATTTTCTTAAAAGAAATTTCTAATTAAACTTTTTAAATTTAAAATAACTTCAGAAGTATTTAGTATTCTATCTAGTTCATTCCTATTTTATTTAAATTTTGTTTCATATTTATTTATTTATAAAGATCTAATTATAATCTAGCGATTCTTATATCCTTTATTATTTATACTGAGAGAGCAAGATTAATATTTTATTTTCTTAATGAATTATTTATTAAGTTTTTTTCGAAAATTTTAAGGTCATCTTGATAGTAGAAGCAATCCTATATGTGCTTGTAGGTTTCTTTATGCTTACAAATGCGCAATGATTTTTATCATATGCATCCATCGCTTAAATTACTATAAAAATAATAATTAAGTTAAAAGTTTAAAAATCACTTTTATTTTCCTAATTTATGTTTATTTTTTAGCTTTAGAATAAGTGTTAGGTTTAACTTATCCGCATAATTTATAATTATGAAATCAATTGATTACTGCATAAAAGAAAAATATCTATATTTGAGTAATCTATATAGGTAATATCAAGATTGGTGCATACTATCATTACTTTAATCATTTCTTTATAACATTTAATAAACTAAACTTTTGATAGCTAGTATAATAGTGCTACTTATACTTTCTCTTAAATAATTTGAAGATAATTTTAATGTTTCTTAAATATTTCCTTCTATTTACTAGTATGTTACATTTTGAAGAATGATAATTGAAAGCTTTTGAAAAGGCTATAACATAAAAGATTTAAATAATTCTGCAAGAATCTAACTTTATCATTCAGTATAAATGGGAATTCTTAAAAAAGATAAGCAGAGCATTAAATCTGAGTAATACAGCAGATAGTGACCTCTATTAAACTGAAGAGAAAAGATAGACAAAGAATTTTTCCACGCATGATGATTTAGAGAAGATATTTTATGTGATGAGAGAAATTTTTTTAACTTATTTAGATATTAAAACCTCCGCTGGGATTTATCCTATCTCTTGAATCTTTCTTCAAAAATCTGAAATCTTCTTTTCTCATTGATTAAATAAAATTCAGAGGCTTTATTAAAATAATGATGTTATATAAGAGAGTTTCCATAGTTTTGATTCTCATTTTTATAATAAAATGGTAAAAACTTTTTTGGTAGGTTTGACATATTACTTAAAATTTCTCTTTTAATTCTTATAAATAATACAATAGTTAGTTTATTAATGCGACAGAGCTTTTTAATGGAATTTTTAAATAAACACTAGTAAATGTTAAGTTGTTCAATTATTAAAAAAGAGCTGAAAATAGGATTAAATCTGAAAATATGAGACTAATATTCAAATAAAAGAACCAAATAAAAAACCATCTAGTAATATTACTCTGACCCATTATAAAAAAATTATTCTCTAACACTTCAAATGCTTTTACTCATAGTTACGTTCCTAAGGCTGAACATAGAGATGAGACTATTTTATATAGTATAAAAAGTAATTTTATAGTAAAAATTACTAAAATTTTATAGTCAGCAAGGTAAATTAAAAGTTAATAAAAATAATAATTTAATTTTAAAGTTTAAATAATTAAACTTGATAAGAAAATAATAATTAATTAAATAATTTATAATAGTTTATAATATTTAAGAAATAAAAGGCATTGTATATATTTAACTGGAATAAAGCATTTTATTATAGAATAAATAATAATGATAAATTTAAAAAATTTAGAATATTAAACTAAAGAAATAATTGGTAGATATTTAAATTATCTAAAATTAATTAAATTCTAAGTATAACTATTTAAACAATTTTTTTAGATCCAAAATTTAAGATAAAAGTAAAAAATGTTTCTTTATAAATTTTTTAGGACGTATCGAAGACATAAATGTATGAAAGAAATAAGTTCAAGACTTGTTATTATACATTTAAATAGAATCAAAAGTTGGTTGCTTATTTAATTTTAATACTTTGTAATTAAATTTAAAGTTTATAATGTTTTACTATAAACAATCTTCATATCGTAATTATATTTATTTGTGATCATCTGAATAAAAAATAAAGTATTGAAGAAGAAAAAAAGATTAAATAGGTAAGAAATTAACGACTTTAGAGGTATATATGAATCTAATAGGGATCTAGTAGATAATATTTAAAAGTAAAGAATCATAAATATATTTTAAAGTTAGATAACTAAACAAAATATGTTAATTTAGTAAACCTTAAAAAAGAGCATATTAAATTGTTATGATTCTTAAAAAAGTAGAAATAATTTGCGTTAGAACTCTCTTGATTAAAGAAAAAATCAAAATTTGTATAAAAATTAAAAAGATAAATAATTTATAATAACAACCAAATTTTAAAGCTAGCAAATAAAATTAACTGCTGGAATCAATAATAAAAATTAAATAAGTAATTTATATTAGATTGGAAAAAATCTTCTAAAATAAAGAATAGGAATTTATATAATAAAATTAAATATATTAAAATAATTTTTCATTTTGCAACCTCCATAAATTTTTTTATATAATGTGAATATTTACAAATAATATATTTATCTAGAAATTTTATAAAAAAGTTTATTATAATTGTGAGAAAGACAACATAGTTAAATTTATATAGAAAGCATAAGAAAATAAAAAAATATTAAGAAGAAAAAGTTTGAAAATAGCCCATTATGCTTCTAATTTAGGATTATTTAGAATTAAGTAGTATATTTAAATAATGCTGTGGAGTATTACAATATAATTATTTATTGTAAATTTAGGCATAAAGAAACATCCATAATAATTAGATAATACAAAGTTTAAATATTTTTCCAAAGTAGAAGAGAAGCATCATTATCTCGCTAAATTTTATAAAAAGAGGTTTATAATAAATAAAATTCTGAAAACTAGTTATGTCTTTTAAGATTCACAACAGATATTATCTTTCATCAAAATAGTTTCATAAACCTTTCAAATATCTTATGCATTTTTCTCTCTATCCTAATTAAATTACCTAAAAATATTTTTACTTATATCATATTATTTTTCTTGCTCTGTCAAGCAATATTTCCTAATTATTCATATCTTAATGATTTCAAACTGTTCTCTTCAAATAATGCAATATCTCATTTTGTTTTACAATTAATTTGACCATCGTATAGCATATATTATTAGAATAGTTTAGAAAACTATTTCATAAGCAATATTTAATTTATTATTTAAAATCAAGCTATTTATTCTTTACGTATGTATTTTCTTTAATTTTAACTTTCCCCCTCTTTCAAACAAAAAATTTTAGAAAAATGTCCACCTTTGTTTGATTTTATTTGCTTAAAAGCGTTTTTATTCCCATTTTATTGTTCCTTTCACTAGTTTCCTATCAGTTAAATTAATTATCCAAAAAGCTTTGATTAGCACTATATTAATTAATAATTAAGTAAGCTTCATATTATTTAATTGATAGACATGGAATATATTTATTATTTATAAATTTATTAAATTAGCTTAAATAAATAAAATATTTATATACTAAATCATTTTAATTTGAAATAGTAAATGCTATTAATTAAAAAAGAATAACCAAAATATTTTTTATCTCCCTATTATGAATTGCTAAGAAAATTTAACTGAAACTAAACAAAAACAAATTTAAGGAATATTAAACCTTAAAAAATTGATGGGTTAGAAGTATAAATGAAATGAATAGTTCGATAGGAAGATAATAAAAGAATTATAAGATTTTATGATTTAATAAATTAAACTGATAAAGCAAAATTGATATTAAATATTTAAAAAAGAAAATGGAAAATGGAATGTTATATAATAATCCTTATCATAATTGAAAATTATTAGATAAATTAAAATATTTTTTAAATTATCTAAGTTCTTGTGCTTTTCAATATTTATCTTTCAAGATATTATTTTATTATCTTAATCATTAATCATCTAATGCTTTTATTTTCAATAAACTGCACTTTATAAATTATTTTGTATTGTAGAATGTTTATTTGAAAAGCTTTATCTTTATTATAAATTATAAAATCAAAATTAAACATTAGCATAGTTTTACATACTTACTGATAATTTAAAATCTATATTAATAGTTTTTTGCCCAATGTTTAAAAATTAAAATCATACTTACAAATAAAAAGCTCTAAAGTAATATTTATAAAAATAACATTTATTTAAATTAAAGTCTTAAGCAATAGTTGCAATCATTGATTGAATGTAATTTTAATTATTATTTAATTACTTTATTATATAGCATCTAATTGTAATAAAATATTAATATACTGTATTGTTTATATTTAAAATTAAGACAATATTATAAGATTGTTATTGCTATTATAAAGCATTAAAGATATTGAAATAGTTTATTCTTATGATCTAAATTATAGAGTTTTATTTAATACTATCTGTAATAATAGAAGTTAATATTTTAAGTTTAGATTTTTAGTTTCAAAATTTTAAAGCAGCTAGCTTAGGCTTAAGCTTAATTGCTAAATCATAATTCTCTTTTGCCTAATCTAATCTGTTCAAATTTTTTAGGGCTATTGCCTTATTTAAATAAGCTTCAGCATATTATGAATTTAGTTTGATTGCTTGATTATAGCATTCCAAAGCTTCTCCAACTTATCCTTAGTTATAGAGAACTGAACCCTTATTATTTCATGCTTCATCATATTCAGAGTTAATTTCAAGTGATATGTCAAAATTTTCTATAGCTTCTTCATTTTTACCTAAGTTTTTTAGAGCAGTTCCTTTTGTATCATATGCTAATTCATAATCAGGATCAAGATTAATAGCAATGTCACATTATTCAATAGCTTCTTCATTCTATCCTAATTATATTAGAGAATATGCTTTGTTATTATAGAATGATTCTTCTTCAGGCTCTAAGCTTATAGCTTTATTATAGCATTCAATTGCTTCCTATTCCCTGTCTTAGCTTGATAAAACAACTCCTTTGTTATAGTAAGCATAAGCATAATTTGGATCAACAGCAATTAATTTATTACATGTCTATATAGCTTTCTCGAAATCTTCTAGTTTTTACTAAGCCTAAGTCAGATAAAAATAAGCATTAATAAAATTAGGATTAAGACTAATAATTAAATTACATTGTTCCATTGCTTCTTTATACTATTCTTCCTCTAAAAGATTGATTACCTTTTCTTCATAATCTTCAACTATCTTAGGATTTAGTTGCACTACTTTTTTATAGCATTCATTCGCTTCTTCGTTTTTGCTTAATTTACTAAGAGAAATTCCTTTGTTTAAATGAGCATCAGCATAATTTAGATTAAGCTCAATAGCTTTATTAAAGCTTTCAACAGCTTTTTCATGTTTATCCAAGTTACTAAGTGATAGTCCTTTGTTAAAGTAAGCGTCGATATAATTGGGATTTATTTATATAACCTTATTAAAACTCTCGATTGCCTCTTCATTATTTCCTAAAGATTTCAAAGATATTCCTTAGTTATTATAGGCGAACAAATTATTAGGCTCAATGCTAATAATTTTTTAGCAACATTCTATTGCTTCTCCGTATCTTTCTAAGTGATGAAGAGCTATTACTTTCTTTTATAAGGCATTTAAATGAGTTTGATCAATTTAGATAGCCATATTAAAGCAATCTACTGCTTCTTAATAACTTCCAGCTTCAAATTTCTTGAGACCTTTTTGGAAATGAGTTTAAGCCATTACTCTTTTTATAATAACTACATATGTAACTTAGTTTAAATAATAACAGACAACATTATTAAAATAGTAGCTTAAATTATTTGCTATCAATGAATCTTTCAATCTGCTTTAGCCCAAAAATATATCTTTTCATAAACATGATATTCTCGTATCTTTTAAAATTGAAAATTCTCTAAAAATAAGAATTAAAAGATTTGAATTTTAAGAAACTGGTTTAAAATGGATTGAATGATCATATCAATATTATTCTAGACATTTTCAAAACAACGCTATTTTTAAATTTTAAGTGTTTATAACCATAATAAAAGCTATTAATATAAGAGTTAAAGAATAATAAGAAAAAATCAGTTAAACTTAGATCTTAGATATTCAAACTAGTTTCATTTAATTTTGTCATTTAAATATTTTAAGTCAATTAAATAGATTAACTTTATGTAACTTTTTTTATAGACTAAAGATAAAGAATTTTAATCAAGTCTTAATATACCACAGATTCAGTTAAGATAGCGATTTTGCATTTTTATCTCAAACTTTGTTTCTTTCTTTTTTCCTTTAAATACATTATTAAGATAATTAATTATTTTAGTTTAGTTAAAGTTTAGAGAAATAATTCTTATAGTTATTATCAAAAAAAGGAAATAAATAGTTTATAGTAAAATAAATACTTAGGCTTTACTAACCACTAGATATAAACTTATGACAAATATACTTAAAATTCCCTTTATTTTTTTTCATAAAAGTATTTCTTTAAAGCCATCTTATTTTAAATTAATTAATCAAGCAAAAAAAGTAAAATTTTTATTATTTAAAAGTATTTAACTAAAGTGTAGAAAATCGCAACAAATTAAATGCTCTAAAGCAATTAAATGAAAAACTAGGAAAAATTAAATGAAAATAAGTTTAATTATATATAAAATTAAGAATATTCAAAAATTAGGATTTTATATCTAAGTAATTCCTAAAATATTTATTAAAAAAAGTGTATTTAAAATGATGAAAATTAGCAAGCAAAATTCTATAGAGATAATGAAGAGAACAAGAAAAATAAATATACATTACTTTTTTACTAAATATTTTATATTAGAGTAATTAAAAAATTCATATAAATAAATAAAGATTGTATATTATAATTAAAAATTATATAT
The DNA here is from genome assembly GCA_946699065.1 of Loxodes magnus. Taxonomy (NCBI): domain Eukaryota; phylum Ciliophora; class Karyorelictea; order Loxodida; family Loxodidae; genus Loxodes; species Loxodes magnus. Next base: position 31,816 of record CAMPDV010004000.1, read on the forward strand.
GATTATTAATATTTATATGCCATTTATATAATTTTAATCTTTTAATATTTTAGCTTTTTTATTCGATTGCTTTTAAATAAATTTTTTAATTCCTTAGTAGATTTGTATAATTAATTTTATTTTTATTTTTATGTTATTTAATCTTTAATCTTCCAAGCATTTTTTAAATTTTTAGTTGTCCTTTTAAACTTAGAAGGTATTTTGTCACTTTTCATTTTGTCGAGTGTTGTTTTTAAATTTATTTTAGTCTTTTTGATTCAATTTTATTAATAAAAAATTAATTCTTTTTGTTTTAAAATTTTAATCTATTGCATAAAATTATATTTCTACCTTTATTATTCAATAATGATACGAAAATTTCTAAAGCAGATAAGCATTATTTATTATATTTTTATTACTTTTTTTATCAATTTTTATGTGGAATGTGATTGAAATTTTTTAATGTTGTGGAACTTTTATGGAGATGGTTATCAATGAGGGTTTTGATATGCAATATGATAATCTTTCTATCTTTAATTACCATTGCTATATAGAGAAAATAAAACACTAAAGTAGCTGTTGGAAATGATAAAAAAATAATCTCAGAACTTGAAATAAACTCTGTCAATGGGCTAAAGACTGATTTCTATTATTTAATACCAGAATCTTATGATAACTCATCCAAAGTACATTAATTATAATGAGAATCATTATGAAGGAACCTTGAAAAAAATTAATATCAATGGAGTAAGTGCAGTATAATATGTTAATCATATTTAAAACTAAAAAGCTTCATTAATCATAACTAAGATAAAAAAGATCTTGGTTTTCCTGTTTCTATTAAAAGTTAAATTAGTACATAAGTATTTATTTTACAAATAGTTTAATCTTTTTTTCTTATCTTTAAATTTTCTTTAATATAATGGATAAATTTTGTTTATATTACATCTAGATATTAATATTTCAGCATGTTAATTGGTATCTATTAACAACAAAGCTTAAAATTTATCAAAGATAAACTAACTCAGGAAGTTTTAAATGCTCATTTTTAATTAAGCAAGGTAAGAAAAGTGAAGTGTAGCCAACAGATTTACTTTATAAATTAAATTCTTTACTTAAAGCCATTATTATATACAACTGATTAAGCAATCAAGAAGCATAGGATATATAATGTAGTTTATGAGATACAACTATTCATATAATGGAATTATTTCAATTCTCCAATTTCTTAAATTCAAGTTTGTTCTCAATATTATAAATAATAAACATATTCAAATGTTTCTATTCTAAATAAGTTAGCTATTTAGATCTACTGATCAAGCTATAAAGTAAAATAGATAAATTATAGTCAAAATTTTAGGCAAAAGATATCATTGACACTACCATAACTTGTTAATAAAACTTCAAATACCTAATTTAACTTTCCTCTCGTTTAAGATAGAATATCTAGATTTTTCCATATAGATAGTAATAAAATAATAGAAGATATAGGGTTTTAATGGCATTTTAATTTGATCAAATCTTTTAAATTTTGTATTTTAAATACTGATATCAGTAAGTCTCTCTCTTTGCTTTCTGATATTTATAATATGCAAAGCATTGAAAAATTGAAGGTTGTGGTTAGAGTGCGTCCTTTGATATAATATGAATAATACAAGAATGGTTAAGAAATAATAGACGTAACTGGTCCTAGTGAGTTATCTATAAAAAACGTTGCAAATTAAACTGATGAATAGTTTAAATTCGATGCTGTTTACGACTAAAATTCTACTTAATCTGTCATATATTAAGAAATTGCTTATCCAATGGTATAAGCTTGCTTTTAGGGTTACAATGCTACGATATTTACATACGGTTAGCCAGCAAGCGGAAAAACTTATACAATTGTTGGAGATAAAAATGCAGGTATTCCTACTGAGTAAGAGGGAATAATTCCAAGATCTTTTTAGACTATATTTGATAATATTAAGTCAGAGAACTTAAATAGAGAATATTAAATAAAATGCTCGTACTGTGAAATTTACAAAGAGGAAATAAGAGATTTGCTGAGTTAAAAGCCAAACAATGTATTATAATTGAAAGAAAACCAAGACAAAGTAGCGTTTGTAAATAATCTAACAATCTAGAATGTTAATTCTTTAAATGATATTTAAGAAGCTTTCAAATAAGGAGAATCACATTTATAAATTTAAAAAAATAATATGAATGCAAGATGCTTAAGATCTCACGGTATTTTTACTGTGTATATTGAGGTGACTGAAGTACTTGAAGGGGTGAAAAAAACAAGAGTAGGAAAGTTAAATTTAGTAGATTTAGCTGGAATTGAAAGATTAATTAAGGGATGTACATCGGCAAACACATTTAAAGAGGTACAAAAAATAAATTTATCTCACTTAGCTTTAGGAAAAATAATTTCAGCTCTAATAGATGAAAAATCCTAATTTATTCCTTATAGAGAATCAAAATTAACTCGACTCTTACAAGATAGCTTAGGAGGAAATGCAAAAACAGTAATGATAGTTGCTGTTTCACCAGCAGAATGTAACTTCAAAGAGACTATATAAATTCTTAAATTTGCTGCTAAAGCTTAATTCATTGAAAATAAGCCAAAGATAAATGAGTTTCCTATTCTTTTAGATAACATCGCGCTAAAAGTTCAATAATAGTAGTAATAATAGCAAGAGAATTAGATTATTGAAAAGCATGAAGTAGAATCTACTTAAGTATGATCGAAACAATTTTAAGTATCTTTAATATCTTTTACTTACTTTTAATATCAGCAATCATTAAAATTTCTTTCGCAGCTTAAACCCTAAAATTTCACAATCAAAATTAATATGTAATTTCAAAACGAATTTGAATTAATAATTTAACTTTCTTCAAAATGATTAAATCATTTTATATATTATAATAGCCAAAGATAACAATATCTATTATACCCTTTAAAAGATTAAATAGAAGGGAAATTTCTAATTATTTTAAATCAAATATCTCAGATTTTCAAAAGTGAGCTTATCTTTTTAGTTGTAGACTTAATAAGAAAAAGTTTAAAAGTATGATATAAAAAGCTTTTCAGATAGATTTTTTAAAATTAATGAAAATAGTTTATAGAAATTTAAAAAAGCAAAAAACATAATCATTGCTCACACTAAAATTTCGAATTATTATACTGCTACCACCCTAATAATTATTAATACTTACTTTGTGACATAATTTACTCGATTTTAGTTGACTCAAATTTATTATCTATGCATTTTTACTCGAATAAAGATTCGTATAAAAAGTTAAATTCACTTTCATTTTTTTTCTTAGCTGAATTATTTTTAAACCTTCCGTTTTATTTTTGTTTTTTCTTTTTCTTTTTCTGTTTATTTTCTTATTCTATTCTTATTTACTTTATTAGCTCAGTCTTTTAGATAATTAAAGCCTCCATTTCCTATATATATAATCCAAATCTTACCTTCTAAGCCTGTTAAATCTTTTTCTGAATCATTTTTTTGTGCTATTAATTTTTAGGATTAATGTCTTTATATTGCTTTATCTAGTTTTCTAATTTTTGTATTTATCCATTAATGCTTTAAAACTCTGGCCTGACTTTAAAGCTGTTTAATTATTACTGTATATCTATTTTAATCTTTTGATCTTCGATATCCTGATTGCTAGATTCAGTTATCTCTTTTTCATCGAAAGATTAGCTTTAAATGTATTCTTTTTCAGTGTTTTCACTTTCTTCTGTTAATATGCTATTTTTTATCTCATTTGCTATATTCAAGCTTATTTACTCCATTTGCTAGTTGTTATATTATAGTAAATTTCCCATTCTTATTAGAGAATTGCTTTCAGAAATATTAATGTTTGAACTACTAAACTAAGATTCATATTCCTGATAATCATATTTGCTACCTTTAGAAGATTAACCTTTTTCTTTGTGTAGCTTCTTATAAAAATTTGGATTCACTACATAAAATTTAACTTTAGCTAATCTATTTTTTACTTCATTTTCTTGACTAAAAGTTTCCTCTTTGAACTCCATAAATTTATTCTACAAAGTTGATTTCCCTTTTTTTTATTTACCTAGATTCTGAACCTTTTTGTGCTTCTTAATTTCTTCCTATTATTAATTATTAGTTTAAACGTCTCACGTTTCGCTAAATGAAAAGCTGTTTGAGGTTTCAAGTAATGAATTTTAACTATTATAATACGATTCTGATAGAGAAGTCATTGCTGATTATTCCAGTCAAGTTTCTTCAAAAAGCTCAGTTCTATTTCTATTCTATTTTAGTTTTCTAATATCAGATTTTAAGGGTTTTACAGTTATAATTCCCTATATATCTTAAGTTATTTTGCAGTTATAAACATAAGTTCCTTCATTGCTAAAAACGTATTAAAAAGAGTCATTTTAATCCAATAAAGGAGTTTTAAAAATTTCTTACATAATTTCCCCTTATTCTCCAACCTGGTTGCATATAATACTATAATGAATCTTATTAAAATGATCCTACTAATTGTTATCTTAGTGGTTTAGCTTTCAAATAACAGTAGTAGAAGGCGTTATTTGAAGGTTCTAGTTGGATAAGGATTGTCTGCTTATTAAGATTACAATTTTAAACATTTATAATAGACTTTTCTTTTAACTCTTTGAACTTATTTAATTCTTTATACTTCCTTTATTAATAGTCCACTAGACTACTTTACTTAGGCTTATTAAGCTTAATACTCATCTTATTAATATTGTGGCCTAAGTTTTACGTACTTTTTTTATAGTTTCGTTAGTGTTATATTAAGCCTTTGAAGTTGGTACTGAGAGATTTGAATGCTTTAAAAAATGTAAATTATGATTACAGGATTAAAGTCTAGAAGCTCGAACAGCTCTCAGTATTAAATAGTTAGACTATAAAAGCTTAGGCAAAGCTAAATTATAAAATCGTTTTTTTAATCCCTAAGCTAAAAGCTAAAAAATCTAAGTGATTAGTACTTTTCAGATTATTAAGCCAATTAATTTATCTTTTATAGCCTTCAAACTTCTAATCTAGCAATTGCAATATTAACAGTTGATAAAAAACACTTGACCATAATATAATAAATTCTAACGATAATTTTCGATATAAATGCAAAAAATATCTATTAGCATTATTTAACAGTTGATGAAATTCAAGCATTAGTCTCTTATTTTAAAAATAAGAGACACCTTTAACTTCAAATCTATATTAAAGAGTTAATTACTACAATACTTATTATACTCAACTTCCTATTTAATAATCTAACTATAAGATACATTATACCTCTCTTGCTAGCATCTATTTAACTTCTTTGCTCTTACAGATATAAATATAATGAAAGTGCGATAAAGAAAGATTTTTCATTGTAGCATTTAGACTATAATTGAGATATAGTTAATTAAGATATTTGTATTATCTTTGCTTAATCTTTTTTATCAATTTCTCTATTTTTTAAACATCTCTAATTTTACTGCTTATCAGCATTTTAGCTAATTTAAAGTTTATAGCTTAATATATTATATTAATATAGAAGGTATTAAATATAGTTAAGCTTAAGGTTATTTTAATTTCATTGGAGATAAGGTAAATTTAGGTGTGTAATGGATATTCTCTTAATACTAACAAATTTCTGATTTATAGAAAGCTTTTAGCTCTCTAATTTACTAAAAAGAAGATATAATAGAATCTAAGAGAAGATATCATATCTTAATCATATAGACTTACTGAAATAAGCTAAAAGCAAGTCTCAGACTGAACTAAAATATAATAGAGATATAAAGTATAATATTTTAGATTTAATTAAATAATCTTAAACCAATAAAGTGAAGTGTTCTCATGAAAGAGCATTTCTAAATGCAGTGAGAAGAATATCAGCATGAGAGTTGGTGAACTTTAGAGAGGGTTTCAACTACATCAAATTGCTTCCAAATTCATAGTGAACAAAAACTCCTTCATTTTACAATAATTTTTTAAACACACTTCCAGCTTGCTCTGGAGTATCGAATTCCCAAGCATGCCAAAGACCAAGACCTAAATATAGAATTATTACTTCTGAGATTTTTGAATTTTTAGGTATCTCTTTGTAGTTATTCTAATTTTTCAGTCAAATACTGTCCTGTGACATTAGCATTTTCAACAAGTCTTTTGCTGTTAACTACTGACATTGTTATGTTAGTCTAAACCATTCTCAGAGTATCTCCCATCCATGTATTGTAAATCATGTATCCCTCTGAAGGTCTGTATTCTCTTCTGCTGAAAACTCCCGCTACTGGCAAGCTAGATTAATTTCCGAAAGCAACAATATGAGGAATTAATCCTGTATAATGTTAATGTGCC
>CAMPDV010004001.1:0-47618 GCA_946699065.1 Loxodes magnus
TATTCAGTTTATTAAGTACTAAGAACATTTTAAGTATTTTAGTCTATTTTTTAGTGGGAGCATTTTATTATACTAATCTAAGCATCTACTCTCCTGTTCAAACAGCACACCTATTAAACTTACTAGCTCCTAGAATAAATTCGGCAACTCCTGCTTCACTTAAGGAGCTTTTCCCACTTAGACAGATTGCTAAACATAGAATAGTAATTTCATTCAAATTTTTACAATTTTACCTTACTAAAAAATAATTCTTCTAAGTAGCATATAAGCTAGACATTCTTCATGGTCTCTAAAATACTGTTCTGAAGCAATCTAATTCAAAATTTCAACTTATTGTCGTATTTTGCACTGAACTTCATACTTTTTTGTGTAAATATTCAATCAGTTAATCACTTTCAAATATGCTTTTCATTTAAAGATTTGGAATATTTCTAGCAAATCTTTCCCAAATCATTCTAAGGATTTAATCAGATAATCCATCAGCTGTTATATTTTATTGATGAGTAAAATATAAACCACAGATAAAACACCATAAGTCGGTTATTTAAGAATGCTTTGCCATTTCAAAATATCTCATATTATAAAGTATGAAATCATAGTCACTAGGATCAAGAAAATTTATATAATCTCTATACTTTAAAGCTGGTTCAAGAGAGCTATTTCTCTTCATCATCAATTCTTCCAATAGCTATATTCCTTACAATTTCTACTAAAAGCTTACCAAGTTTGTAACTTTCACGGATTATTCTCTTATAATTATTTATACAGTGTTTATCATAGCCAATATATATGGTTAAATATATGTCTTCTCATGATTTATAAAAAACCATTAAAGTACCATGAATATATGCTAGATAAGACTAAACCATTTCAAAGCATATATTTTTTATTTCCCCTCTGATCTTAAAAACTTATTCTATGCATCAGGCTCTAGATGTACGAAAGATGATATTAATCAATTTTAGTTCTCTGGAAGTTTTCTCTCTCCAAAATGCATTATTAATTATACTGCAAGGTAATAATCCTAAAACACCTAGCTAATTTACACGCTTCATCCAGACCCAATTATTTGTTCTAAAATACAAACAGGTACAGTTCTCGTTTGTAATGTTACGTCTGCTTCTAAAAAACTAGCATCAATTTCTCATCAGCTTCGGTTTTGCCATCATGATTTTTAAAGGTATCATTAAGCATTTCAATTCCTACATTTTATCTCAATAAATTTTATCTATCTGCAGCTCACTAAGTATGAGATGGTATTTAATAATTAATTATTGGAGACAGGCAATCTTAATAAGATATAAAAAGTACATAGACTGTAAATTTAATGGCAATAAAAAGTGTTAATTAATGTATAATAGATTTTTAGAATATTTATACTACCAAAGACGCAATATTTGTCAGAATTAATTCCTTGAACTATTCTTCAGAGATAAAAAATAAAATGATATAATCACTAACTAAAGATAAGTAGCAAGATGTGCTTTAAAAAGTCTTAATTCTACTTTTAATTAATCTTACTTTATTGTCTTGAATTGGTTATTCTTTTAAAATTACATTAAAATATATTATTTCAAATTCTATATAAAACTTCACACTGAATCTTAAATGGATCCCAACTCTGATGTAGCATTTATTTTTAACAAAGAACAGTAACCTTAAATATTTAAAGAATTCTAAATAAATGACTTAACATTTTCAAATAGAACTGTAAGATGCTAGTAGTAGCAAATAATTTTAAATAAAGTTTTAAATAAAATAGAATAAACATTTTATTCAGATGTATTAGGAAGGTTGAGTGCGATGCCTATTTCACACCTTTATTTTGAAGATTAAGATAATAACATTGATTAATAGAAATTTCCAACTTATACTTACACAATATTAAACAAGACAATGATTAGAGAAATAGTATCAATTTTCAAATTAATGACCTTTAGTTATACTTTTTAGTATTATTTGAAATATAGGTACTATTAAATAAAACAATCTGAAATTTGCATTTGCAGAGAATAAGAAACCTATTAACATATTTCTTAATGTGAAGCTCTGCAAGATTTAATGGAAGAATTTAAAGACTTGAAAAATTATGATTTGCTTAAACTTATAACTTACAAAAAATTTAAATTAATCCTAACTTCCATACTCTAAGATAACTTTAACAAATTGACTTAAGAATTAAATACTTTCATTCAAAATTGCTTCATAGAAGAATTTAAATTTTAGAGTAAAAACGAACAAGTGAAAAAGTTAATGGAATAATTTTACTAGTGAGCAAGTGAAGAAGAAAATGATTGAAGAAACTTAAATCAAGGTAATTGAGATGGAAGTCGTAAAACATTTTTTATTATCTATATGAAATATGGTAAACACATATAAATTTTAATTATTATATATTTTAATCGATATAAGTCAAAAAAAATAACCATTTTAATTTTTGACTTATTTTTTTAAATTATATATAAAAAAAATTTAATTTAACTTAAGATAGAATTATAATTGAAAATATTATTAAAGTTAAGGCTTTAAAAATGAAAGCTAATGTTTTCATTACTAAATAATTTTTAAATTTAATTAGTAATTAGTTATCATTTTCATATTGTATCAAGATTGAAAATGCTTTGCAAGCACAACAATTTTTTTGTTTAATTAAAATGCTACAAAAAATTTTAATTAATTTTAAATAATAAAAATAAAAGTTTAGACTTAAATCTTGAGTTATTTTCACCTTCAATTATCATTGGATAATTCCTTTATTCTTTTAATTCCATTTTAAAGCTGCATTTTGTACTGATTTTCTTCTATTTTTTCTAATTTGCTGATTAGTTCTTTCTGCTTCTATTGTTAGTTTTGAGATTAACTGCTCTAGTCTTGTGATATATTTCAAAATGCGTTAAGGTCTCTTTCTTAGGTCACGAGTCTCGATTCTATTTCCTCTGCAAGTTCAAGCTTTACATTAACTTCTTATTGTCTTTCTTCAACATTTTTACCTCTTCTTGGAGGTCTAGCACCACTTTAATCAGCTTATTTACTATTATATGGTGAGATTCTAGACTTCCGAGCGCATAATATTCTTAGCCTATTTCCTAGGCTTTTCTTCAAAGGCGGGAGATTCATCCTGATGGGTGACATTTTTGTTACCCTTTTCCTGGTCCTAGCCTTTCTAGGATGCCGTTAACTTCTACTTTTTAGGCGCCGCGAAGAATCCTGGTTTGAATACTGATATCTTTTTTTAAAAAAATAAATTTAAAATATAATAATTTATAAAGATAAAATGTAAGATAAACTTTAGAATTTATAATTAATAAAATTAAAAAAGTAAAATTTCATTCAATTAACAGATAATCCTATTTTTTTAATTTGAATCCTATTAAAATAAAATAGATAAAAAGATATTTTAATTAATGTTATAATCTAAAAATATTAGAAGTAAAAAATGAGTAAAATCTTAAAGGATTCTTTAGTAATAATATTTCTAGATAATCGTTAGTAAAGAGAAAGAAAGTCACAAATTTTAAGATTTTTTATTAAATTTACGAAGAAAAAATTAATATTAAAATTCATTCCTAAAATGAATTACAATTTAAACATATTTAACTACAAATTTATATAAATTTTATATCTTTTTAAAAGCTAAATTTTTATATAAATTAAAGAACTATTTCTAAAATTAAATAAATATTTTTATATGAATTAAAGAATTAAAAAATTAAAAAATGTGTAAGACAATTTCAAATAAACCTTTCTTAAAAAAAGTTTAGCGTTAAAAAATTATAAATAAATATACAATTACTAAAATATTTAAACTAAAAATTACATAAATATTCTTATTTAAGCAATCTTTAGCTTTAAATTCTAAAATTAAAATGTTATCTTAATTTAATAAATAGAGCGATAAAGATATCTAAAATTTAATAAATTCTAATAGAAAAAAGTCGAACCTAAAAGAGATAATATTTATAGGATATTAATGAATCTATTAAGTAAAAATAATTTCTAAAGTTTTATTATTATTATTAAATAATTAATTCTTATGCTACATAATTATTTTATTTAGTTTAAACTAGCTAAAATGTAATAAACTGAAAATATAATATAAAATTAGTTGTTTAAGTTTAATAAATAAAATAGATTTAAAATACTTTGATTAATATATAGTTAAATATTCTAAAAGGGATTCATTGATTATGAAAGTTTATAATTAGGCTTTTTAATAATTTGAATATGATTTAGTGATAATTTTTGAATATTTAAAGTAAATTAGGATTATTTAATAAATGATAATTTAATTTGATTAAAAAGGATAAAATGATTAGTTAGTATTTTGACTTAAAGTAGTTAATGAATAATAGACTAATGATTTAATGATTATATTGATTTTGAATAATAATGTTTATAGTTTTAAAATATTAGTAGTATAATCCCTTATAATGCTTTTATATTTTTGATGACTAATTTAAATTAATATTTTTTGATAAAATAATAATTTAATTAATTAATTTTATTATTTTTAAATTAAATATACTAATTATTTATTTATTTATCAATTCATAGTCATTTAACATTATAAATCTATTTATTACTTCAGTTTTTCTTATTTATTATGTATTCAGTAATCAAATTTGTAACTGCCTCATATATGTGTATTAGTTCAAAGTTTGGTAGATCTATTAGTTCTAACCTGTTATTGAGGTAAATGTTGTACAATTAAGATTTACATCTTTCTCTTTCTTCCATATATTATTCTCATGTACTTATGATGGGAGTTTCGTCTTATACTCCAATATTGCAGAATTTACAAATTATGATGTGCTATAAAGCAAAACATGAAGTATTGCTGATTAGGAGCCGAAAGATATAGAATAATAGCAGACTAATAAAATTTGTTTAAGAGTAAATAATAATCTATTAGATTAGTTTTAAATAGCTTATATTAGCTAATCTAATACTTATATTATCTTATACTACAAAGAAACATATTGTGTTAAGTTTACTCCTTCTATTAATTCAGAAAAAAAAACTTTATTAAAGTGCGCGTAGCACCACAATAGTGCGCAGCACTATAAAAAGTCAATTGAATACAAAAAATAATAATAGAAGATAGTAAAAATATTTTTTCTTTCTTAAAAAAGCTTATGATTTTCTTAATAGCAAACAACTAATTTTAATGAATAGAGTATTAATAGTGGTAACTATATAATATAGATTTATATAGAATAATAGAAAAGAAGTAAGTGTAATATAAAGTAAAATAATTTAGGTATTATTAATTTAAAATTATAATTAAAAAATAACATAAATAATAAATATAATATTAGTTTGCTATAAAAAGAGAAAGTTATCTAAATTTATTTATTACATTTATATAACCTATTTTACTTAGAATCAGCATTATAAGTAATAAATTATATTAGTTTATTATTATAAGAGAGACTTTTATAAATAAAAAGTTTTAATGAAATAGTAGTAAGAAAGTGGGCAATTAAAAGATTTTATCTTATAAATTCTAAAAATACTTTGTTTTAAATAATTTGATGTTTTTTAATATTTATTCAAACTAATTAATAAGAAACTTATTTTATTTCATTTTTTTTAATTAGTAAAAAGCTTAAATAAATCATTTTTTTTGATTAAATGTAAGTGAAAAGTAATAATTAGGAGCAATAGTTTTTAAAAGAATTGTAATATTTTATTTACCATTTAAAAGGGTCTACAACGAAATAAGGTTTTCTTATTAAGAGTCTTTGATTTAGAACACAAATAAGTTGTAATTAAATGCATATTAAAGTTATTATAATAAGGATACAATTCTTCGTTATAAAAATTTTGATATAATAAATTATCTTTTTTTTAAAGTAAAAAGATATAAAATAATTAAAATTGTAAAAGTTTGTACACTATTAGTTTAATATCTTGTCTTGTTTTAAGACATAAAATAGAAAAATCAATGTTTTAGAAGATATTTATAAGTATGCTTAATAAATAAATAAATTGTTTAATTTTATTGAAATTAAGTAAGTAAAATTAATTGAGTTATTTTAATTAAAAATTTATAGAAGTAAGTTATAAAATTAAAATGGAGAAAAAATAAACGGAGAAAAAAGAAAAGCAATTTACTAAAAGTATTTTTTTAAGAAAACTCTTAAGAGCGAGAAGCCATATTTTAGGGAAAGTATCTCTACTTCATTTTAAGTATGAAATTCTGCCTAACTTATGCTACTAAAAGTTAATAAACAAGATTAATTATGACCAAAGTAAAGGTATTTCTTTAATATTTTTTAGACTAAATCCTTACTGGTCACACCTCACCTGTTTACTCGGTAGCCATATCAAGTGACCTGAATTGAATTGTATCAGGTTCAGCATATCCTGAAAATTCGATAAAGATCTGGAATTTCCAGACAGGTGCTCTCCAAAGAATTATAACAGGACATACTTTTACTATTTCATCGGTAGTAATCTCCCCTGACTCTAGCTACATTGTATCAGCATCTGGTGACTAAACCATAAAGATCTGAAACTTATAGACTGGTACTCTCCAAAGAACTATAACGGAGCGCATATTTCTACAATTAGATCTGTTGTAATCTCCCCAGACTCTAGCTATATTGTATCAGGATCTGGTGATAAAACCATAAAGATCTGAAATTTCCACAATGGTGCTCTCCAAAGAGCTTTAACTGGTCATACTTCATATGTTTTATCGCTAGTAATCTCCTATGACTCTAGATATATTATATCAGGATCTTACGATAACACTATAAAGATTTGGGATTTCTAGACTGGTCAGCTTCTGCGAACTCTTACTGGGCATTCAGACATAGTTTGATCGGTGATAGTGTCTAAGGATAATAGGTATATCATATCGGGTTCTTATGACAGTACAATTAAGATATGGGACTTCTCTTCTGGTTAGTGCATTCGTACTCTTTAAGGTCACTCAAGTTATGTATCAAGTATTCAGTTAAGTGTTGATTCAAGTGTTATCTTTTCTGGTTCACGGGATAATACAATCAAGATTTGGAATTTTGATAAGGATGAGTGTATATAGACTTTGTAAGGGCATACAGATGGAATATAATCTATAGCATTGAGTGTTGACAATAGATGGTTGGTATCGGGAGGATGGGACAGGACAATTAGAAAGTGGAGAGTTTCGAGTTGAGTAACTTATGATTTGACTTAATTAAATTTTACGATTAAATATATAAGATATTGGTAATGCATATAAATGAATGCTTAATGATAACTATGTTTTTTGTTATATGAAGTGTTTGTTTTATATTTATTAAAAGGTTGTATATTCTTAAATATTCTTGGTTTAAAAAAAAGGTTGAGTAATATAGTTTATTGAAATTAGTGAGGTAAATGATTTAAAGTGGTAATATTTAAAAATATTAAAAATATAATTTTGTTAAATGAAGACGTAAAATAAATTTAAGTTTAATTTTATTCTATAAAATTTCTTATAGATTTATTTTTAGATTTTGTAAAAATTTCAAGTTGAGTATAAATTGTAATTTTGTTTTGTGGAGTAGTTAAAATATTATCTGTACTTGCAAAGTTAGTTTATAACCTTGATTATTATTTAAAAAATTTAATTAAGTATTTATTTTATTTTAATTTTTTAAATTTTGTTTTTTTATTATTTATTTTTTAATTAGTTAATTTCAACTAAAAAAGTTTTTGGACCGGAAACTCCTTTTCGATTGAACGACCCGACGCTATCTTTTTATGGATAACGGGGATATCCTGTTTTGCTCCAGGCACAGCTGCCAGGGAGCTCCATCGCTATGAGCAGCCAGGCTTCAAGCCCCTACCAAGAGCGGATAATCTCAAAGACAGTGTTCCCTTCAGAAATTGACTCTGACCAGGGACTTTCTCAGCGACAGGGAAAGGAACTTGTTCCTAGCCATAAAACCAGAAAGTGTTGCCACGAAGGTCATTCTCAGCTCTCACCATCTTTTCAATTATTATTATTTATTTTTTATGATTGATATTTATTATTGCTTATTATTATTTATTAATTATAATTAATTGTTATTATAAAATTTTAATATTTAAATTTAATATTTTTCGTTACCGTCTGAAAATTAATTTTTCTGATAATAAGTTTTATTTATCTTTCAAGTTTAGAGTATGGATTTCATAAAAATAAAAAATTTGTTTTTTTGCTCAGCGTTTTGCACTACCAAAGATTTCTGGGACGGAATAAATTTAATTATTTCGGAATAAAAAAACTAAAAAGGGAATAAAATTTCAAAAAAAATTCCAAATATAAAAGATTTTTGAAAAAAATAAGAATTTAAAAATTTTTTTAGTTTAATTAGAATTTGTAAATCTCTTTTTAAAATGGTATTTTGTAAAAATGAAAACACTTATTTTTGTTTTAAGGAAAAATATTTGATTTGAAAAATTTTAGCAAATTTTTGTTGCTTTTTATTTCAAGAAAAAAATTTGATAAGTTTAATTTTTTTGAAATGATAAAAACAAAAGTTATTGTTTATGTTTTTGATAAAAATGCATTTTTTTTACTTGGATGTAAAATTTTTTAAATTTGAATTTCTTTTCGAGTAAATGAAAAAACTAGTGATAAATTTTTTAAATTTTATAAGAATTTACTTAATTGAACAGGATCTCAATTAAAAAGGAGAGAAAAGAAAGTAAAGAATGAAATTGTGAGCAATTATTTTTTATTTTTTAGCTCTGAGTCTTACACTACAGAAGATTTTCGGGATGGATAAATTAAAAAAAAGGGTTAGAGTTTTGATAGATATAAAAAATTTTTAGCAATACTTTTTAAATTAAGATATCAAAGATTAAGCTTATGAACTTCTTGACATATTGCTAAATAAGTTTGATGAGAATCAACATATACTGACGGGAGATTTCAACACCCTTTTATAAGGTTTTGTAGACAATCCTGAAAATAATTTGATAATACATATAGATTATAAGAATTTCTCCTGCTAAATGTCCTTGAAATAATGAATGATAGTAACGTTAATACATGTATACAAAAGAAACTGTATAATTGTGGTTTAATGATTATTCATTATAAGCACCAGGTTAAATTAAAAAAATGGAAAATACTTAAAATTCACTAGTTTTTAACTAGCGACTCTTCTTTAATTGATTATTAAGAAGCTGCAAACTGATAGATCAAACACAGGCAGGTGCATAGAAACCTCCAAATAAAAGAAAAGGAGTTGATACAAATCAAATAAGTAAACATAATAATGGATTTATTTAGAATATTACTAAATATCTGTAGTCAAAAACTATAAAATAAATTCTTACACGTTCCAATGAAATCAATTCGAAATTCTCTTCATCGTGAACATCAATTGTAGCATCTATTGAAAGAAAAATAAATCTATAGGTAGAAAACTAGTTTAAACGCCTAATATATTACCGCAGAATATACAAAAAGATCATCGAAGAAATCTTTGAAAAATTAAGATATTATCTAAGACACTCCTATCTCTTAAGATAAGCTTTCAAATCTGAATTAAATTTAAATAAAAATATCCTTTTACAATATAAAAAAAGTACATAAACTTAAGATTTATTTTTTAATAACAGTAATCAAATTCGATTAAATTGAATGTAATAAAAACAGTTAAAAGTAAGGCAATAATATTATTTCTGTTAATTCAAAGTATCA
The DNA here is from genome assembly GCA_946699065.1 of Loxodes magnus. Lineage (NCBI taxonomy): Eukaryota > Ciliophora > Karyorelictea > Loxodida > Loxodidae > Loxodes > Loxodes magnus. The sequence goes on from CAMPDV010004001.1 coordinate 9,668, forward strand.
CTATTTATCTGATCTTTAGAATTAAAATAAACAACTATAATAAAATGGTTGGCCCGATAAATGCAATTCAAAATTAAGCAATTAATAATTCGTTTAATGAAATTTAATTTTTTTAGGTAAAAAAGTACTTAAATAGGATATATAAAGACTAATAGATAAGAACTATTTGCTAAATGAAAAGTTAGATAGTACAGAAACGAAATACGAACTAGAAAAAATAAACCTTGATAAATAACTAAGAATCATCAAAAGCATATTATAAAGCATATATTAATAAAATTAATTAGAAATACAAAAAAATAAAATTAGTTACTAAAATTTGCCTTATAATATTATTAGGAAAAGCTATTTAAAAAATAATTAAATATTATAACAGATAAAAAATAACCTATTAATAATTTTAAAGTAGAAGATTAAACTGAACAATTTCATTAGATAATGTTACTTATAAATAATATCTTTCTTAGTAAAACATAATTAATAACTACTTTAGAACATTTTTAAATAAAAATTTGAGAGGACTTAGTTTTCATTTTAACCCAAAGAGTAAATAATACTCCAACCCTGGCATTTGAATCCCAATTAGGTACTTTTACTTTCCAAATATCTAATTACTATATCATAATATAACAATGCTAAAACTTGTCCATGCGAACTTCCTTACATAACTCCATTGTTGTATTATAATCAAATGAAAGTCTTCTTTTTATTGAGTCAAACATTTTTTCAACATCTATCAGTGTTGCTATCAATTTAGTCTTACATTTAGCACGTTTCCGATAATTATCAATTATTTGTTATATTACTCAAATTTATTAAGTTTTTTATCTGATTTTTATAAATCCCATTTATGAAGGGTGAATCAAATTTCTCTAATAAATCAGATTGTATAGTCTTTTTGTTAAAGCTTTATCATATAGTTTTATAATAATATTAATAAGAGAAATAGGTAGTCAGTTTTTCCAGTCATCTTTATTTCCTTTTTTAAATATTGGAATTACCGTCAATGTATTTAATTCCTAAGGGATTCTTCCAAATCTTAACATATTATTCAGAAAAGAGTAAAAAATTATTAACAAATATTATCCACCATATTTCAGAAGTTCGTTTTTTATTCTGTCTGGATCAGCTGCTTTTCCATTCGTAATTTCTTTTATAATTTCTTGTATTTCTTGTATGGTAAAAAGATTAAGTCTTTATAAAATGAGAGTTGATAATCTTTAATTTCTTAAATACTATCTTATATTTTATCTATTTTTTAATTACTAAGAATTATTTATTATTGAGTTATATTAGAATGTTTGTTAAAAGTACAATTTTCCCATGGATCGTCGGATTTATTTTTGATTTCTTAATTAAAGTTCATTTAATTTATTATTTTAGGGTTTTTAATTTTCTTAGTATGTGAAAATATTTTTTTAGCATCTCCATTTAGAAGTAAAAGTTTCTTTTTTGGTTTGTTTTTTCAAACTTTCACAAATTAGACTTGAAGTCATTCAGAATGTCGTTTCACTTTTTCATGAATATTAGTTACTTATTAGTTTATTTTTCCAGATTTAGGTTATGCTTCTCATATACTGAGTTAGCCCTTTTAGGCCTACATATTTCTTAATAAGATCTCGAGGAAATTTGTTATAACTTGAGTCTGGAATAAAGAATCCTAATGTTTAATCAGCATTTTATTAGAAATTATTTTTGATAAATTCATATTAAACTTCAAGATTATCTTAATCTATCTAAAAGAATTCTAGATAAGTTTGCACGAAAGATTCTAAATATTTTTGACGATTTATTGCATTTTATAACCTATTTATTTTATATTTCCTCAAATTCTTGCTCATAATCAATTAATCGCATATAAAATTAAGTTTTGTTTTATAAATCAATTTGCAGGAAAAAATTTTATATTTAAGCTATAATATCATCTTATTTCTGTTTATCTTATAAAAGGATTGTTTTTAAGAGTTAATTTTTTATCTTTAAATAATCTAACAATTTTTCAGACATTATGAAAACATATAATTACAATCTTTAAAATATAAATAAAATAGATCAGTGAACAAAAAATAATAACTATTTTTAATTAGAAAATGAATATTAAAACATTTTATTTAATTTCTTGATAAGATCTTTTAAATTGAAATAAGTTGCTTTTTTTAATTTATTTTAAATAAAGCACTTTAAATATTATTATGCTTATAAATATTTAGTATCTTAAATTAAAAAATACTATATTTTATATTAAAGCAAACATTTATTAAAGGAATGCTTAAATTATAAATTATAATTTAGTTGTCTAATAATTTAGAATATAACAAAAATAGCTCATTTTTAAGGTTATTTATGAAATTGTGTACTATTAACATTATCGGCTTAGTAAAAACTTTGCTTTTTATTATGCTATATATGTTTCATTTATATTGTTCGAAATATTTTCCATTTTTTATAGATATAATTATAATAGTTATTAACTTACACTTTGTATATTATTTTAATTAATACAAAAGATTAAAGCTTTTCTTTTATACTTTTTTGATATAATGAAAGCTATATTGATTTCTTAATTATTTACACTTTAATTTTGCTAATTCGTATTATTTAATATTAGAATATAATTTTATTCTTATTTTAGATGGAAATATAAGATAATTTACAAGAAAGTGAAGATTTTTATAATTTTGCATATATTAAAATTATTTATATAGTTTACTAGCAAATGTTTTTTATATGATAAACAATAAATGAATTTTTTTTAAGTTTTCAACTTTAATAAAATAGCTTCATTAGGAATTCAAATTTTAAGATTAAATAAATAAAATCAATTTTTACATGTACAGTAGATATATTCAAGTTGCTTAAAATCAGAAAGTTTATCTTTAAAACAATTCCTTTTAATATTACGAAATGAGAACAAATTTTAAAGATAAAAAATATTTAATATAGCAATTTTTTCTTAAAAACTCGTTTTTCTCTCCTAAATTAACATCTTTTCGCAAAATAAAAACAGATAATTAGTCGTAGTAAGCTCTTTTCAAAACTCTTTTACTCATCTTTTCGATTTTTAATGTTTTTCTAATTATTATAATAAAGCAGAATATTTTTAAACTTGATTAATAAATTTTTGTTTCTATATTTTATATAGTTAGGATAGATATATTATTTAGATCCTTGTTTAATTCCTTTTTTTAGATTCTTTGTAAATTGGCCTAAAATTTATTATTACAGATGTATTGTACCTCATTTTTTCTATTTGACTGTTCAAATTTTTATAAATGGAATTTTAAATTCCTTTTAGATTTGTTTTTTAACAATTCAGAATACCTACTATAAGCGGTAAGCACTCTAATAGAGGTTTTCTTTACTAATTTATTTCTTCCTAAAATTGTCATTTATTTTTTTATATTTACTTCTTAAAAGTAATTTAAAAAAAATTTTCAAATCTTTTAAATTCTATCTCTTTAAGAAAAGGATTTATCCATCCCGAAAATCTTTTGTAGCGAATAACTCAGAGTGTAAAAAGGATAATATTTTCACGATTTCATGGTTTATTTTATTATATCTCCTTTCTTCTAGAGATCCTTTTCTTTTAAATAAATTCTTATAACATTAAAATTTTTTAAAGCGAATTTTTTCATTTACTCAAAAAGAAGTTCAAAATTAAAAAATGTTTTTACTTCAAAACATAAATAATAATTTTTTTATAATTTCAAAAATAATTTACCTTATCAAAGTTTTAAATCTTAAATTGAAGTTTATTAATTAAAATATTCAAGAATATCATTTGCAATCTAGAATGAAATAGCTTCTAAATTTCATTTTTTTCTGAATAAATTAAAATAATCAATCGCAGCAAAAAGGCATGCTTGATATTTAAAAAATATTTAAGATTTCAAGTAGTTACAGATTGGATATTGAGCATGGTTTAACAAGTGTTTCTTAAGATAAAATAGAATAGCAAACGTTTTATAGAAGAATTAAATAATTATAGAATTCCAGTGTTTCTAAATGAAAAAAAAAGAAGTCACTAAAATTTAATTAATCAAAGTCATAAATAAAAAAGCGGTAAATAAATGAGAAATGTACATGTCCAAAGGGTTGCCAAAATATCTACTTTAAACTTATAAATCTAAGAATTGTCCTTTTGAAAAAACGAAAAAATATAAATCCTTCTAGAACTACAAATATTCAATGGCTTTTATTAAATTTAGATTGAAATATTCATGCAATAGCTTGAGATCTAAATTTTCGAAGTAGCATAATTGTACACACTCTTTAAGTTTTTCAATTTCTTGATTATCTTAAATCAAAAATTTTCAGTTGAGTTTATTTTTTATATTCTAAAGAATATAAAAACTGCTGTCTTTTTCTCCAACTTTGCAATATCTTAGACTTGAATTTGCTGCTTCATTCATTACACTATTCAATAGACATAAATTTAAACCCCAAAATTACAAAAGCATTCATACTTTAGTCTCTTGAAAACATTATCAGTCTAATCCTTTAAAGCTCTATCTGCTTAACTTCCCTTTTCTTCATTTAGATCATACTACTCTAATTGATTTCCTTATATCTCTAAGCTAAAATCAATCTAAAATATTAACTATCATAAAAAGCATTAAAGCTAGATTTTATTTTTAAATTAGTTTAATATACTTATTACCAAATCTCTTGTAAATAAAAGCTTAGAATGAAATATATAGTATATTTAAAGGTTTAATGTATCTTGTTAGTTTATTAAGATACATAAATAAGAAGTATTATACAGAATTAGGCTATCTTTAATTAAAAATACTGAGTCTAGTAATCTTAATAATTTATTAGCTCTACTAATAAAGCTCCAATATAATAAATAATCAATTAAATACTTTAATGGATTTATTAACTCTAAGGCTAGTACTTTAAAGTTGTTTTTTGGTCAGTTTGAACTTGCTTTCTTCTCTATCATTTCAATTTACTGTTCATTGATATGTAGTTTCTCGCTCATGCACTTAGTTTGTCTTTCTTTAACATAAATTTTAAGAAGATAAACTGAAAGAAACTAAGCCAGCAACTAAACTATCTTAATTGATTCATATAAGCAAGCAGCTACTTTGAAGGTAAATCTACTTCCTAACCTCAATATTGTAAATCTTCTAAAAAGAATAATATGAAGTTGTCTATTTTCTTTTACGAAAATCTTAAAAATAAATCTATCAAATGTTTTTTGTTTTAAACTCCAGATTCCACTTATTAGGTAAGTAAATGATATATATGTTCCTTAATCCTTAAATCTTATAGCTTAAATTGATTATTTTTTTGCTTTTTTCTTCCCTTTTAAAGAAAGTTGCTTAGTATCTTTTTACTGCTAGATTAAACTCCTCATTGTAGCTTAGCTCCAAGACGTAACTTGCAATATAAAAAATTGAAAGCAGGCAGGTTAAACATTTTTTACTAGTCAGTTTTACTTGGCAATTGTATTCAGCATGTTAAAAACAATAGAAGACTTATTGAGATTCTTTAATTTTAAATATCTTGCGTTGCTGGGATATTCCTATAATTTTTTCTTTTTTTAATTCCTTTAGCTCAAATAATTCTTTCAAGAGTAAGAATTCTTGTAAACCTCTGATGGTTTTATCAGATAATCTTTTAACTATATTTAGCTTCTTCTCAAATCTACCCGTTTATATCCAACGAGTTCTGGATTAAAAGTAAACGTTTATTTCCTTTCTATCTTTGAAGATGTGACTTTATTTTAAAGATAAAGCTTCATACTGGGAATGCTTTATTTTTGGTATTTAATTTTTTTCTGTTTCTTTGATTTTTATCTGGATATCAGGCTTATTATTATATATTATTAAATCGCCATAGTTGTTCGAAGGTGAACAACAAGGGACGGCTTCATCAGAGGTTGGGGAAGCTAAGTACCCATAATCGACTTTATATCTTCCTCTGCTTTGGCTTGACCTCGAGACATAAGATTCTTAGACCTTCGGCACTGGCTTAATTTGGATTGCATTCTGGAACAAAAAAGAAATAATATTGCGAGCTTCATCAGAGGTGTGGAATTTAAGTACCCATAATTGACACATGTCGTCCTCTGCTTTGGCGATGCAATGAGACACAATCCTGCCATGTCCTTGAACCTCCAACAAGTATTAAAGATTATGAGTATTCTTAAATTATATCAGTATTGAACATTTTTATATGTACTGAATAATTATATCAGTATTGAACAAGGTTTATCAGTATCTGATAATTTTATCAGTAAGAAACTTTCTTGTCAGTATGAAACATTTTTTTTAAAAGAGCTGCGCACCAACGAGAGTGCTACGCGCTCTATAATAAAATTTATTTATTTATTTATATACATCAAAATATAGTAAAAAAACTTACAAAGCTTGTTTAATCCGCCATATATTTTTCTTTTTCTGTTTAACAAATAATTCCTACTATAAAAATATCACAATTCTAGCAATGAAGTTAAGTAGAAATCAGACAGCAATTTAATGTTCTCCACAACCTTCATCAAAGAGTTCAAAATTTTTAGCAATCCTTAGAGAAATTAACATCACTAATAAGAATCTCTCGTTTGGAAGTATTTGATGCTTTCAAATATTTCTTAGATGAATTCATAGACACAACTAGGCAAGCAACTAATGACAAATATGAGATTATTCGAAACCTCGCTTTATCTTAATTCTAAGCATGTTCTTAGTGTCTATTATTTGCTTCATTCAACATTCTCTACTTTTTACTAAAATTTTGTTTATAGAAATTGATATCTGACTCTCACTTTTAGAACACTATTTCTTATTAAGATAGAATTAACTTTTTATCTTGCAAATTTTTCAATTATAGTTCTTTTATTCACCATATCAAGATCTAAAGAAATTGCCAATCAACTACTTCAAGTAACTTTTTAAGCTTCACATATTACTAGACTAGACTAAGCTTTTTATTAGATCTTACTTTCTTGAATCTACTCAACTGATTGCTATTCAAACGTAGTAACCTAATTACATCTCACTCACTATAACTACAAATAATGCTAAACCTTAATATATTTAAAAGTAGTAAAAGCTTGTTATTTTAGTAGCAACTTATTTTAACCTAAATAGACAAATAATTAGATATTAAAGTAGCAAGGATATAAGATTAACAACCTAACTTAATTAACTAATCACTATATCCTAATTTTAATAGCCTAGCATTATTATATTACAGTTACTAAGACTACTTGACAGTGAAGGGAGGAGAAGACCACCTAGAGATCAAGTTCCTATTGGTTGGATAGGGAAGTAGGAAGCTTTTAAGTAGACGATCCTTCTTTAACACTTTAATTTAAATTTAAATTTAAACAGTTACTAAGACTATTAGCAACCCTTTATTTTAACAAAGCAGGTTATTACTATTATATATTTAGTGCTTTAAAGACTATAGGAGATACAGTCTAGGATATACATAAAAGTAATAGAAAGGCTATAATATATATAGAGTAAGACTTTTATATCCCTATTTAGATACAAATAGTAGCTTTTATTGAAGACATTAAAGAGGTAGACTAGAATATTAATTTCTATATAGATTCATTTATAAGATTAAATATTTAAAAGTACAAGAAAGATATGAATGTCTAAAAGTACGCTATTCATAATCTAACTTACTTTATGATTTCATTTATCTTATCTGATATTTTGGAAGCATATACAATCATCTTTCACATCAAAAGTTATTTAATCAAACTCCATTCAAATTTATTTTACTTAATGTATTGCTGACAATAGATCTAATATTTTCTATCAATGCGTTTATTAACGAATGAATCTCTGTTAATTTCTAGTTTTTCAGCAATCATATGAACTAATAAAATTCTTAATTTATTACCTTATTTCTTATCGTAAGTAAATATTATATTTATTCAATTAATGTATAACAATCCAACTATTAAATCTAAACAATCTTTAACTGTTTTAAATCAATATAATTAAATTTCTATTTATAGGTAGTATTCATCCTTAGGCACCAACATATATTATATTATAATTTCCGATTTGTACCTATTTATTAGCAATTTCTTTTAATCTTATATCTATAAATTTTCAAATATATGATGCTAGCTTATTTATTTATCTACTATTAATAATCTACCCCATTTTAATTATTTTTACTCTTTATTATTTTTTATTTATTTTGAAAGAGTTAATCAATTAATAAAAGCTGGTAAATTATGTAATGAATAAGGTGTTAGTATATTTAAAAATTTAGGCAATTTCTTATAATTTACAGTATTTTACTTAATTAGTAGTATCATATTGTTAAATATTTTTATTAGTTTAAATTTTCCTATTCCAGTTGATCCTAATGGAAGAAGTATGTATTAGATATTTTGCTTTGTAAAATTAAATAAATTAAATTGCTAATTTTTAATTTATTTATAGTTGAATATCTATAATTTCTAATATTTTAAGTTTAACTTTATTCTTTTATTTTTCATTTTCTAGTTTTTTTTCTGAATTTATAAGCTAATTTTGTTGGATAATGCTTATTGCTTATTAATTCTATATCAAATATTTAAAACACATCTTCATTGTAACTTTCTCTAGAATTATTTCTTTTAAATATACAGTCAGTATCTTCTTAATGTCACAGGTTTATATGAAAATGAATTAATTTTAGCAATTTTAGGTAAAATATTTTTGTTTATACTTTTAGGATCTAAAAAAATAATTTATTAGATTATTATTTTTTTAATTTTTAGTTCCTATAGTAATTGCTTTTTTTCTATACTAAATAATAGAATCAATTCATAACAAGTTATATTTTTTAATTCTTTGCTACTACTCTCAAATAAACGATTCGGAGTAAAGTTTTTTTTGAATTATATGCAAAAAATATCGTAATTTATCTTCAGAAAATAATGCTTATTATTAATATCTTTCAAATTAATCAATATCTTTATTAGATATTAGATTAGATTAAATTTTATTAAATTTAGGCTTTCGTTTTTTATCTTGACTTAGTTTTACATCTAATGAGAACATTTTAAAATTATTCTACTTTCCAAACTTCTCAATATTTCTAAAATTTTGTATTTCTCAAAAAAAGGATTAATTCAAATATATTTTAATTTACTATTCTACGTTATAAGAGTTTTAATAAATATCTATTTCCAAAATCCCTTACAATCCATTATTTTTAGCTTTTCTTTTTGTTATGTTTTTGGTTTTATACGTTAGTACATTATTAATATCCAATACAAGCTAAGCATCCTAATTGGTTATTCATAATTGAAGTTAAAGTTTCATGAATGGCAATATAAATTTATTATTCCGTCAGGATTTTATAATTGCCTTTTAATAAAAAAGCCAATTTCTTATATCTTAGCATATAATCTTAATTTGCGGTTCAGTCTTTTTGGTATTTTTATCAACTTTCCTTTTTAATTTGTTGGTTTATTTAGTTTTTATTTAATCTTAGCTGCATTAGTGTAAAATGATATTAATTATAATTCTAATTAGTTTGATTAATTTAATTTTATAACACCAATAATGATGTTTTATTTTAGCTAAAATTAAAGTATTATTCTCTAATGTTGCTGTTTATACTTATATATAATGAATATGATTAATGATATAAAATGTATTATGTAATATATGCTTCATACTTATAATTCAAATCTAAATTAATCTTTATTATAATTTAGTGAAGAGAAAGTTCCCTATAATTCTCTATTAAAGTAACTAGTTTTGCTATTTTACTAACTGCTACTTAATTTATTACATATCCCTTTTACATAATCTAGATATTTTCATCTATTTTTAGTTATTTTTAAACTAAATAACTAAAAATAAAATAAATCTCATTTACTAAAGCTAAAATTAATAGAATAGCTTCTATAATTTATTCCTTTTAAACTATTATTAAATTACAATACTTTAAAACCTTAAACTTTCTAGATAAGAAAGGAAAATAGGCTATTAAGGATATAATAGATTATATATAAGGATAAATTTAATTCGAAAAGATAATTGCCAATCTCATTAGTATCCACAGTGCAAGAAATATTCCATTATAAGTCTTGCCTTACGTTACTATATTAACTTTGAGTAAGTTTCATTAAAGCATAAAGTAAACATAGCTAAAGACCTAAAGACAATCATATTAAGAATCTCTCTTAGAGCATAAATTTATTTCCTCCTAGGTATGAATTTAATATTTTTAAGGATTTTATGAGATTATTTAGTATACTAAGATTGAGAGAAGCACATAATGATACTCCTACAGACTTTTTATTTTATACTTAAGCATTTTTTTAAATTTTCTTTGTAGTTGAATATTCTTTTTAATAATCTAAGTTATAATGAAACTTAGAGCTATTGAAATCCTTAATACTTTTAATTAAAAAACTTTAGAATGCTGCTACAAATGTTAAATTTGATAAAATGATATAAAAATAGAAATAGTATCCAGTTTATAAAAGGATATAATAATTAAAATTAATTTTAGAGATTATAATAAGTAATTGTATGATATAAAAAGGATAAAGGATAAAGGATAAAATTAAGTTTATAGTTTTAGAAAAGAGCTCCAGGGTTCACTTGTTTTTGTTCCTGCTCTTTCCTGAACTAAAGGACGGCGTAGGACTACATTAGTCCGCCATCCTTGTCTCTCCCTCATCCACTAATTATCGTTATAGTTTCTTCTTCCATTTTTATAAAACTCGTTGTTTCTTGAGTTGTAGAATTTCTTTCTGTATACTTATCCTGTTCTTGCTGGACATATTCTGAAAAGTTAGTCTAATATTTATTACTTGTTAATTTTTTCAATTTCTTGTTTCTTCCAGCATTTTTTCCAGCGATGATTTTTCTAACATAAATAGCACCGAATCTTTTTGAGATAATAATTGATCTTATTTATTTCTTATTATTAGAATTCCGATTCGATTTCCATTGGGATATTTGATTATTAATCTTATTAATCTTATAATTTTTAAATTATTACTTGTTATTATTCTTGTTTTTCTTAAAGTTGCTTTATTTGATATTCAATTTAAGAAAAATGAAATTGGAACATTTGAGGGACTTCGTTAAATTATTTATCAATTTATTCCAATTTAATTACTATTTACGATTATATTTTATTTAATGATTCATCTATGGATGGGAATTATAGGTTTAATTATTCCATTAATTTTTCTAGTAAGTTTTCTAAATTTTCTATTTTTTATCTTTGCTTTTTCAAGTCATATTGGATATTTGATATCCTTTGCTGAACTGATTATGCAAAGGATTCCTTAGATTATTAATCTTTATCTTATTAAGACTATTCTTCAATTAAATTAGGTTATTCTTATTTTTTCAAGTATTCGTTAATAGAGGTCTATTATTTCTTAGGTGTCATTTTATTTTTAATTTATATTTAATAAAAATGCTCCTAGTTTCATATTTTTAATTATATGCATATTTTAATCAATAAAGTTAAATATATTTTTAATTCCAAATGTATATTTATTTTACTCTACTTAATATTTAAAGTTAGAATGTAATATTTATATGAATTAAATTGTTTAAAAAATGAAGCGAGTTTTCATATTAAGTATATAAAGAGAATTAGAAAATAATAATTTTTACTTAATTATTCATTTAATTAAAAGTTTTCACTTTAGCAGAAGTTTAAAGTTTGATGCTAAAAAAATTGTTATTTGACCATAATATACATCCACAATGGATAATAAATGGTAACAATAACCTATCTTCAAATAGACTGATTATTAAAAAACTGAAAGTGTGAGAATTTTCTATAATTTTTAATTTTTATATTTAATAATAAAAAATTTCTAGGAATAATTCAATGGGGAATTTAAGAGAATTAAATATTCTTTATTTATCTTAATCACAAATATTGTAAAGTATAAAATTTTAATTTTATATTTTTAACTTTTAAATTAATTTATTTATACTTTAATTTTTTCTTTTAGTAATATTTTTAAATAATTTAATAGAAAACTGATAGTATCAACTAATTCATAAGTAAATTTTATGTTCATTTTTAATTGAAAAATTTAATTTCCTAGGTTTTCCTTACAATTTTTCATTTAATTTTAAACATTTTTAACTAGATTTCTAAAGTTAAAATCTAGATTACATAATTTATTATATGTTTTATCTAAAAATTAATAAAATATTTTAAATATTTATCTAAAATATCCTTTAGAATTATAAATTCTCTTTAATTTTTTTAAATTTTATTTAATAAATTTATTTGCATTTACTTTTATTTTTATAAAATACTAAGAAATTTTATTTATAACTAATTATTTTAATTTTTTTTAACAAAAAGAAAAATATTAATTTTCCTTAGATTTTTTTAATTTAAAATATTTTTCTTAGTTTATAGGATATACAATCGCAGTTTTATTAAATATTTGTATCTAGAAGATAAGAAAATTTCCTATTAGTATCTAATTAAACCTATCTAATTTAGCTAGTTAAAATACTCAGAACATTCGCAAGTACAGTTAAAGTAAAAAGAGTTTTTCTTTTAAGTTTATGAATTAATATTACTAAATGAATTAGTAAAGGAATATATAATATATAATCACTTAATTTTAAGATAAATAGAGTTTTTAGATATGTGAATAATTGAATCTATTGAAGATTTAAATTAGCTTTTCTTTATTAAATTATATAAAAGAATAATATTTTCTCTTTACTATTTACTTTAGTATATATAATTACCAAATGTCTTATTTTTTTAACTAGTATCATTAATACTTTAAATTTAATATATTCTTATACTCAGATAAAAATTCTTAGCTTAGATAAATTAAGACTAATTATTTAAAAAATGTACCTTTTTTGTTAGTTTTAAAGGAAAGTTAATTAGAATATGCAAAAAGATAGTTAATAAAAAGGAATATATAAATATAATTTAATTTAGGAAAATTATAAATAATCTAAAATTAAAACTTATTTTAATGTCTAGCTTCAATAATTCTATAACTATCTTATCATCTTTTTAGGTTTAAATCTTTTGTAATAAGATTAATAAATGATGATATGCTATAAAGCAAAACATAGAGAATTGTTGATTAGGAACAATAAGATATAGAATAATAGTAGATTAATAAAATGTATTAAGAGTAAATAATATTCTGTTAGATTAGTTTTAAATAACTTATATTGCTAATCTAATACTTATATTATCTCATACTTATTACAAAGAAACATATTGTGTTAAGTTTACTCTTTCTATTAATTCAGAAAATAATAATAGAATATATTATAAATATATTTTCTTTCTTAAAAAAGATTATAATTTTCTTAATATCAAACAAGTTATTTTAATAAAGAGAGTATTAATAGTGGTAACTATATTTTTTAGATTTGTATAGAATAATAGAATTAAGTTTTTATCTTTAAATAATCTAGAATAATTTAGGTATTATTAATTTGAAATGATAATTACAAAAATAACATAAATAATAAATATTAGTTTGCTATAAAAAGAGAAAGTTATCTAAATGTATTAATTATAACTAATCTAATATCTAAATTAAAGAGAAATTAATTAATAACTAATAAAGCTAAAAGGATAAAATATTAAGTATTTAATATACATAATTAAACATATTAAAGCTTATTTTAATAATAAAATTAAATATTACTATTTAATAATTGTAAGATAAAATTAGTGATACACCATTTCTAGTTAATTTAAATATTTACTTTCTACTACTTATATTTATTACATTTATATATTTTGCTTAGAATCAACATTAAAAGTAATAAATTATATTAGTTTATTATTTTAAGAGAGACCTTTATAAATAAAAAGTTTTAATGAAATAGTAGTAAGAAAGTGGATAAATAAAAGAATCTATCTTATAAATTTAAATACTTTATTTTAAATAATTTGATGTTTTTTAATATTTATTCAAACTAATTAATAAGAAACTTATTTTATTTCATTTTTTTTAATTAGTAAAAAGCTTAAATAAATATTTTTTAATTAAATGTAAGTGAAAAACAATAATTAATAACAGTAGCTTTAAAAGAATTTTAATATTTTATTTATCATATAAAAGAATCTACAACGAAATAAGGTTTTCTTATTAAGAGTCTTTGATTTAAAGCACAAATAAGTTGTAATTAGATAAATGCATATTAAATTTATTATAATAAGGATATAATTCTTCGTTATAAAACTTTTTATATAATAAATTATCCTTTTATTTAAAAGTAAAAAGATATATAATAATTAAAATTGTAAAAGTTTGTACACTATTATTTTAATATTTTGTCTTGTTTTAAGACAAAAATAAAAAAATCAATGTTTTATAAATAAGATACTTATAAATATGCTTAATAAATAATTTAATTGTTTAATTATATTGAAATTAAGTAAGTAAAATTTATTGAGTTATTTTAATTAAATGGTTATTGAAGTAAGTTATAAAATTAAAATGGAGAAAAAAGAAAAGCAATTTACTAAAAGTATTTTTTTAAGAAAACTCTTAAGAGCGAGAAACCACATCCTAGGGAAAATATCTCTACTTCATTTTAAGTATGAAATTCTGCCTAACTTATGCTACTAAAAGTTAATAAATAAGATCAGTTATGACCAAAGTAAAGGTATTTCTTTAATATTTTTTAGACTAAATCCTTACTAGTCACACCTCACCTGTTTACTCGGTATCTATATCAAGTGACCTGAATTGAATTGTATCAGGTTCGTACAGGCCTGAAAATTCGATAAAGATCTGGAATTTCCAGACAGGTACTCTCCTAAGAACTATAACAGGACATACTGATTATGTTTTATCGGTAGTAATCTCCTATGACTCTAGCTATATTGTATCAGGATCTGAAGACACAACCATAAAGATCTGAAACTTGTAGACTGGTTCACTCATAAGAACTTTAACGGGGCATACTGGCTCAGTTTACTCGGTAGTAATCTCTCTAGACTCTAGCTATATTATATCAGGATCTTACGATAACACTATAAAGATCTGAAATTTACACAATGGTGCTCTCCAAAGAACTATAATGGAGCATACTTCACATGTTATCTCGGTAGTAATTTCCTATGACTCTAGATATATTATATCGGGATCTGGTGACAACACTATAAAGATTTGGGATTTCTAGACTGGTCAGCTTGTGCGAACTCTTACTGGGCATTCAGGTTATGTTTTATCGGTGATAGTGTCTAAGGATAACATGTATATCATATCGGGTTCGGATGACAAGACAATTAAGATATGGGACATCTCAACTGGTTATTGTATTCGTACTCTTTAAGGCCATACAGGTGTTGTACGTAGTATTCAGTTAAGTATTGATTCAAGTGTTATATTTTCTGGTTCTTGGGATGAAATAATCAAGATATGGAACTTTGATAAGGGTGAGTGTATATAGACTTTGTAAGGGCATACAGGATGAATATGGTCTATAGCATTGAGTGTTGACAATAGATGGTTGGTATCGGGAGCATGGGACAATGCGATAAGAAAGTGGAGAGTTTCGAGTTGAGTAACTTGCTAATTGACTTAATTAAATTTTACGATTAAATATAAGAAATTGGTAATGCATTTAAATGAATGTTTAATGATAATAATGTTTGGAATTTTATGAAGTGTTTGTTTTTTATTTATTTATTAAAAGGTTGTATATTCTTAAATATTATTGGCTTAAAAAAAAGGTTGAGTAGATAATATAGGTTATTGAAATTAGTGAGGTATGTGATTTAAACTGGTAATGTTAAAAATATTAAAAATATAATTTTGTTAAATGAAAACATGAAGTGGGTTTAAGTTTAATTTTATTCTATAAAATTTTATAGATTTGAAAGACGTTAATTTTGAAGAGAAAAATAAGTTTTTAAGAAAAATTGCTATATTTTTTATCTTTAAAATTTTTCATTTTGTAGTTTTAAAGGAATAGTTTTAAAGATAAACTTTCTGATTTTAAGTAACTTGAATATATCTACTGCATATGTAGAAAATTGATTTTATTTATTAATCTTAAAATTGTAATTCCTAATGAAGCTATTTTATTAAAGTTGAAAAATTAAAAAAATTTGATTGGTTGTTTATCATATAAAAAACATTTGCTAGTAAACTTTATAAATAATTTGAATATATGCAAAATTATAAAAATCTTCACTTTCTTGTAAATTATTTGTTATTTCCATCTAAAATAAGAATAAAATTAAATTCTAATATTAAATAATACGAATTAGCAAAATGAAAGTGTAAATAATTAAGAAATCAATATAGTTTTCATTATATCAAAAAAGTATAAAAGAAAAGCTTTAATCTTTTGTATTAATTAAAATAATATACAAAGTGTAAGTTGATAACTATTAGAATTATATCTATAAAAAATGGCAAATATTTCGTACAATATAAAAAGAAAAATATATAGCATAATGAAAATCAAAGTTTCTACTAAGCCGATAATGCTAATAGCCCACAATTTCCCAAACAACCTTAATAATGAGCTATTTTTGTTTTATTCTAAATTATTAGACAACTAAATTATAATTTATAATTTAAGCATTCCTTTAATAAATAATTGCATTAATATAAAATATAGTATTTTTTAATTTAAGATACTAAATATTTATAAATATTCATAAACATAATTTTCATAAACATAATATTATTTAAAGTGCTTTATTTAAAATAAATTAAAAAAAAACAACTAATTTAAATTTAAAAGATCTTATCAAGAAATTAAATTAAAATGTTTTAATATTCATTTTCTAATTAAAAATAGTTATTATTTTTTGTTAATTGATCTATTTTATTTATATTTTAAAGATTGTAATTATATGTTTTCATAATGTCTGAAAAATTGCTAGATTATTTAGAGATAAAAAATTAACTCTTAAAATCGATCCTTTTATAAGATAAACAGAAATAAGAGGAATTATAATTAAACAAAATTCTAACAAACAAATTTATAAGACAAAAAAATTAATTTTATAAGAGATCAATTGAAGATGTGCAAGAATTTGAGAGCAAAAATATTACAGTTAATATCAAAATATTGTAATCCAAAAGCCATAGATGCAAAAATTGATGCTCAAATTAAACTACAAATAGATTTATTATTTGGTAAATTAATCTAGAAATAAGAAATATGGCATTGCTTTAACAGATTTATTGAGAAGTTTAATTTATCTTCAAACTTAATATCTTTTTTTTATTATTAAATAATAGTAAAATTAAAAATGGAGTCTTAAAATCTTGTTCCCGGCTTTTTCTTGAGCAAAGAAGAGAAAAAAGCTCTAGAGAAAAAGCAGGCATAAAAAAATTAGCAAGAGTCTTCTTCTCCCCACTTACAAAACTAATAAAAACCTAATAACTATAATAAACACCTCCTAAAGTAATAAAAAGAAAGGAATTTAATATAATAACATGAAAAGAACTTCCATCAAAGATAATTAAAAAGGAAATAAATGTTTAACAGTTAGTATTTGAAATGTCCAATCTCTAGGAAGAGATTAAAGGGTTTAAGTAGGATAATTAAGAACTAAGAAACTTATTATCGCTTGGATAAGATAACTTAGAGATTAGAATTATTAATCAAGAAAGGGAACTCCAAGCATATTGGAACATTTAAACTGAACATAGATAAGAAACAGCAAGGCTTGGAAATATCGTATAAAAACAAGAATTGGAGTTTATTAAGCAAAAGAATATTAGCATAAACATAATTAATTAGACAAATTAGATGGAATTAGAATAAAAAGAGGTTATAAATCGAAAACCAATCAGGTAAGTAAGGAAGAAGTGCTGCTACTGTAAGAGTAAGTGACATTGTTACAAGAATTGCTAAAAATTTTAGAATTTCAAGAAAAAATTTTGGCGTAAAGAATAAGAAAAATACTAGAGGCTCTATTGCAACTAGCATGGAGATATTTACAGAAGAAATGATGTGAAGTACTTTTGAAATAATAAGAACAAGAAGTCAAAGAAACTGAGAAGACCTTAGCGAAGATAATTTCATTAGAAAGTCAAGAATGATGAGAAGTGTTGCTGATAAAACAACTTATTTTAAACAGTGTCCAGATTGGCACTGTTGAACATTTTAATTTCATTATCATTATTAAATAATAGTAAAATTAAAAGTTTACTATGTAATTTTAAAACTTTTTATTATATGTATAGTTATATTAAAATTATGTACGAATTATTTAAAAACTAGATAATTAAAAAGATTATGGGAGCTGAAGTTGATTCTCATAAAACCTTTGAGCCTTTTGGATAATGTCGAGTTCCTATCCACTGAGAAGGTCCATGGTTAGAGTCATTCTCAGCAGGAAAACAAAATCTTTCCGATTATCCACTCTTGCTAGCAACTTGAAGACTGTCGGCTCCTTGTTATGGAACCCCCTGGCTGAAGCTATTGAATTAATATGTGGTAAAATGCAAAGAAATATCAATTTCTTTGGGATACTATTTTTATTTTGAATAAAACTTATCCTTTATAGATATTAACATATTAAAACATAAACAAGTTACTTTTCTTGTATCTTTCTTACAGTATCCAACATTTCTTAAAATAAACTAAAAGCATTTTAAAATCAAATAAATATTAGAATTACGATGAAAAATAGTAAAAATTATTATATTTTAAATTTATAATTTTCGTAGATTAAAATATTTTCTGATTTTGGAAATAAATAATTTTATTGTTTAAACTAAAGAAAATAATTTTATTTTCCTTTGTAAACTAATTTTTATGTCTGAATAATATAAAATTTGAATTTTAAGTTGTTTTTAATATTTGAACTTTAAAATATTGAAGTTATAAAATTATTTTATTTAATTTGCTGTAAATTTCAAATTTTTTTGTTCAATTTCTTTAAACTATAGCATCTATTTAAATTAAAAACGTTTTGAATTGTTTTTTTAATTCGCATTTAGTTTTTTTAAATAATTAGTAAATCTGTATTAAATCTACAAAATTTAAGCATCAATAACCTAATAATTCTAAACCACTATTACTTCTAAATATTTTTTCATTCATTCGATAAATTTTTTCCAATTATCCGTAGTTTACTAAAATGCATTACTATCAACATCAAGTTATATAAATACAAACTAAGTATTTATTTATAATCCTATTATATTAAATAATTTGCAATTTTAGTAAGATAGTAAGTAAAAAGTGATTAAAAAATAAAATATTAAATTAATTTTTAAATTTTATGATTAAATATCTGATATACGAGTTATTATCGTTATATTATAAAAATACTTAAGCAAATTTAGGATATCTATAAATAATTATAGTTAAAGAAAGTAAAATAAGTTATTTTTTAAAACCTTAAAAAATTTAATTATTTCTTAATCGGTTGCATATAAATAAGAAAAATGGTAAAAATTTGATAAAAAATTAAAAAGTTAATAAATTTATAGAATAAAAAAATCTTTAAAATAAAAGAATTTCATTAAACATAATATTCTTAACGCCAAAAAAATTAATATTTAAATAAAAAGTAAGTATTTCTTTATATTAAAATGATTTTACTTAAATAATCAAATTATTTAAAAAAAAACTTCACTTAATAATGATAATTATTTATCTAATTTACAGTAATAAAAATAATTAAAGCTAAAATCTAGTAGAATTAGTCAAAATAAAAATAAAAATAAAATTTAAACATTTAAAATTCTTAAGAAACTTCAATTTATTAATATTTTTTTTAATTAATTCAGATGGAAAAATAAATATGTAAAATTAAAAAAGATAAAATTTTTAGATTAGGAAACTTGAAAAGCATAACCAGTAATCGTTATATTTTTAACGTGTCTCTTAATAAATTAACAAGGATATTTTACAAGGCATTTTATGCAAATACAAATTTCTATGTAAAATTTATATTATAAAATTTAAATTCCACTTGCAATCTTTTGAATAGGTTCTCTTCAAGAAATTGATTCTAATTAGGAATCACTTAAGTTTATGAATTAATAAGAAAATAATAATTATTTTTGCTAATTACAATTTTGCTTATATGATAAAAAAACTAATGGAAAACTTAAGAAACTTTTCCCAAAAACCTTGAAGTGAATCTGTATCATTTGCAGATAATTTCGAGACTTAAGGAAAATTGATTTATAAACTTAAGTTTTAAAGAAAAAAAAATTTAACTTTTGTTTGCACTAAAATTTTATTGCAAAATAAGCAAAGGATCAAATCTAAAATATCGAGAAATAAACTACCTTAAGAAAAATTCGCAAAAGAGACTTCCTTAAAGAAAATATTTTTCTCTTTAAGATTAAAACTTAATCCTGTCAGGAATTGTCATTTTACAATTAAGGTTGAATTATTAAATTTTTGTTCTTTTTATTAGTTTAATAAATTTATATTAAAATAGAAATTAATTATTTTTTTAATATTCTTTGAAGAGTGCTCATATCTCTTTGTATTGCTTCTAAGAATTGATTTATATTTTTAGATTGTTTAAATTCAAATTTTGAATTTGATTTTATATAGTAGAATCTGTTAATCATAGTTAATTAATTTTACAAGTTATTTGCTTGATTATTATTTTGACATTTTTATAAAGATTATAATCTATTTATTAATCTTGCTCATTCATAAAAGTTTTAGTTTCTGTATAATGTTTTAATTTTAAATAATGTCAGTAAATATATGAAACTTATTAGTTTAGATTCTTTACTTATGCTACTTTAAATCTTAATCATCATCTATTTTTTAATTCTAACAATGTGCAGAATAAATTTAATGAAAAATAAAGTTGTTTATTTAATTCTTATAAGCAACAAAACTATCTATTTTAGACTAATAAAGATTTAACTAATGAAACTATACATTCTCTCCATTTAGTAAAGTATCTGTTTAAATAATAATTTAATTATAATTTTATAGTAAAAATATGTTTCAGCAAAGTATCAAAAGATTAGGGCAATTTCAATTACATATTATTTAAATTTCCTCCATTTAAGTTGCATTTGGTTAGTTTCCCATTCCTTAGATTGACCACTTATAAATTTGAGTTTCTTAGATTACAATCTTGAAAATTTGATTCATTCAATTAGCACCTTAGATTCCTATTCCCTCAAATCTTTTTTATATACAATTATAGTTAAAACATTTTAAGATTGCTATCGCATTTGCAGAAGCTTATTCTACTTTGATATCAGCCTTAGATAATTCTATGATATCATTCAATTTTTTTTATCAAACCTTAACTTGATAACTGTTTTAATTTAATCAAAACATTTTAATTATTACATATGTTAGAAAAATTTAAAGGCTTTTCTTGCAAATTAGCATTTTTCAAAACTTTATTTTAAAATTTTTCTAAGAACTTAGCAACATTTTCTACTGTTAATAGTGTAAAATCATATTTAATTTATTATTTAAAATATTTATTTAATATATCTGTAATATTATAATCTTATGGATTTTAATTCTGCACTTTTCCGCAATAAAATTCATAACGATAAAATAATTTTAATTAACTGATCTGAAATTTAATTAACATTTACTTCTTCATTTTTAACTTAGTTATATTTCTAAATCATTAACTTTATCTGTTTGTATTGATGTTTAATTATATCTAATAATGCTACTATTTCTTCTTGCTACTATCTAGTTTATGATGGTAAATGTAATGTTTTTTCTAAATTTTAAATTATTTCTTCGATTTTTCTTATATTATTTTATAATTCCCTCTAATATTATTTAAGGTTTGAAGTACATACTTAATTGATGATATTGGAAAAGAGTTTTTAGATCATCAATATAACTTTAATGAAGTTAATTTACTATATCTTTTATTATTTAAATATTTGCAAATAATTCTATAAATTTTCATTTAGTTTTGCTTTTTATTGAAACTCATTAGTTTCTTCTCAAATTTTTCAGTTGAAATCTAGTCTTTTAACTCAGATATTTAGCCTTTAAATATTTACTAATGTGTTTTACAAAATATTTATCGAGCGACATAAGGCCAATTTTAATACACTTTGAACACATTAAGCAACTTGAAGTATATTAGGAATTCTTTTCTAAGAACCAAATTATTTTTTAGGACTTTTATAATTTTACTAATCCATTTATTAAACTAAAACAAGCCTATAGATTTTAATTAATTATATTATAAATTAAAATTAAAGAGAATTTGTTTAAATGAAAACAAAGTGAAATTAATAAAATAATAAATTTGTTAAAATAGATATTATTTAATGCTTATAGCTAAGCAGTTAATTAAGCTCTTATTTATATTTAATTTATTTATTTTTTACATTTAAATATTTTAATTTTAGTCTTATATTAAAAATTAATTCAAATTTTATATTTTTTAATGTCTATATTTTGGTAATATTTCTACATAATAATAGCAATATCGAGATATAGTGATAATACCTTGGTAAATACTTAAACCAATTGAAAATAATTTCCTTTACTAAATACTTCTCTAGTCTTCCTCAGTTTTATACTATATCATGACAATTCTACTTATTTTCTTTTCACCTATTATGATTTAGATATTTAACTGAAACGGGGACTATTTTCGAATATTTATTAATACTGACTTATAAAGATTTCTACAAACATAGCAAGCAAATATTTTCAATTAAGTATTTTAAATCTTTAAATATTATCCTTAGGAGTAATAAGCAGTTTACAATTAATTAATTATAAACTTTAAAATTTCTCTTTCGAGGGACTGGAAACTCCTTTCCAGTTAGACGACTCAGGGCACTCTCTCAATGCATATAGAGAGGATATCCTGTTGCTTAATTCAATAAGCATCAGTCAGGTGTTCCATAACAAGGAGCAGACAGTCTTCAAGTTGCTAGCAAGAGTGGATAATCGGAAAGATTTTGTTTTCCTGCTGAGAATGACTCTAACCATGGACCTTCTCAGTGGATAGGAACTCGACATTATCCAAAAGGCTCAAAGGTTTTATGAGAATCAACTTCAGCTCCCATAATCTTTTTAATTATCTAGTTTTTAAATAATTCGTACATAATTTTAATATAACTATACATATAATAAAAAGTTTTAAAATTACATAGTAAACTTTTAATTTTACTATTATTTAATAATGATAATGAAATTAAAATGTTCAACAGTGCCAATCTGGACACTGTTTAAAATAAGTTGTTTTATCAGCAACACTTCTCATCATTCTTGACTTTCTAATGAAATTATCTTCGCTAAGGTCTTCTCAGTTTCTTTGACTTCTTGTTCTTATTATTTCAAAAGTACTTCACATCATTTCTTCTGTAAATATCTCCATGCTAGTTGCAATAGAGCCTCTAGTATTTTTCTTATTCTTTACGCCAAAATTTTTTCTTGAAATTCTAAAATTTTTAGCAATTCTTGTAACAATGTCACTTACTCTTACAGTAGCAGCACTTCTTCCTTACTTACCTGATTGGTTTTCGATTTATAACCTCTTTTTATTCTAATTCCATCTAATTTGTCTAATTAATTATGTTTATGCTAATATTCTTTTGCTTAATAAACTCCAATTCTTGTTTTTATACGATATTTCCAAGCCTTGCTGTTTCTTATCTATGTTCAGTTTAAATGTTCCAATATGCTTGGAGTTCCCTTTCTTGATTAATAATTCTAATCTCTAAGTTATCTTATCCAAGCGATAATAAGTTTCTTAGTTCTTAATTATCCTACTTAAACCCTTTAATCTCTTCCTAGAGATTGGACATTTCAAATACTAACTGTTAAACATTTATTTCCTTTTTAATTATCTTTGATGGAAGTTCTTTTCATGTTATTATATTAAATTCCTTTCTTTTTATTACTTTAGGAGGTGTTTATTATAGTTATTAGGTTTTTATTAGTTTTGTAAGTGGGGAGAAGAAGACTCTTGCTAATTTTTTTATGCCTGCTTTTCTCTAGAGCTTTTTTCTCTTCTTTGCTCAAGAAAAAGCCGGGAACAAGATTTTAAGACTCCATTTTTAATTTTACTATTATTAATAATAAAAAAAAGATATTAAGTTTGAAGATAAATTAAACTTCTCAATAAATCTGTTAAAGCAATGCCATATTTCTTATTTCTAGATTAATTTACCAAATAATAAATCTATTTGTAGTTTAATTTGAGCATCAATTTTTGCATCTATGGGCTTTTGGATTACAATATTTTGATATTAACTGTAATATTTTTGCTCTCAAATTCTTGCACATCTTCAATTGATCTCTTATAAAATTAATTTTTTTGTCTTATAAATTTGTTTGTTAGAATTTGTTTAATTATAATTCCTCTTATTTCTGTTTATCTTATAAAAGGATTGATTTTAAGAGTTAATTTTTTATCTTTAAATAATCTAGCAATTTTTCAGCTTTTTTCAGACACTATGAAAACATATAATTACAATCTTTAAAATATAAATAAAATAGATCAATTAACAAAAAATAATAACTATTTTTAATTAGAAAATGAATATTAAAACATTTTAATTTAATTTCTTGATAAGATCTTTAAATTTAAATTAGTTGCTTTTTTTTTATTTATTTTAAATAAAGCACTTTAAATAATATTATATTTATGAATATTTAGTATTTTAAATTAAAAAATACTGTATTTTATATTAATGCAATTATTTATTAAAGGAATGCTTAAATTATAAATTATAATTTAGTTGTCTAATAATTTAGAATAAAACAAAAATAGCTCATTATTAAGGTTGTTTGGGAAATTGTGGGCTATTAGCGTTATCGGCTTAGTAGAAACTTTGCTTTTTATTATGCTATATATGTTTCTTTTTATATTGTACGAAATATTTCCCATTTTTTTATAGATATAATTATAATAGTTATTAACTTACACTTTGTATATTATTTTAATTAATACAAAAAGATTAAAGCTTTTCTTTTATACTTTTTTGATATAATGAAAACTATATTGATTTCTTAATTATTTACACTTTAATTTTGCTAATTCGTATTATTTAAAATTAGAATATAATTTTATTCTAATTTTAGATGGAAATATAAGATAATTTACAAGAAAGTGAAGATTTTTATAATTTTGCATATATTCAAATTATTTATATAGTTTACTAGCAAATGTTTTTATATGATAAATAATCAATCAATTTTTTAAAAAGCTTTCAACTTTAATAAAATAGCTTCATTAGAAATTCAAATTTTAAGATTAATAAATAAAATCGATTTTCTACACGCACAGTAGATATGCTTAAGTTGCTTATAATCAGAAAGTTTATCTTTAAAGCTTTTCTTTTAATATTACAGAATGAGAAAAATTTTAAAGAGAAAAAATACTTAATATAGCAATTTTTCTTAAAAACTTGTTTTCCTCTTCTAAATTAACATCTTTTCGCAAACTAAAAACAGATAGTTAGTCGTAGTAAGCTCTTTTCAAAACTCTTTTACTCATCTTTTCGATTTTTAATGTTTTTCTAATTATTATAATAAAGCAGAATATTTTTAAACTTGATTAATAAATTTTTGTTTCTATATTTTATATAGTTAGGTTAGATACATTATTTAAATCCTTGTTTAATTCCTTTTTTTAGATTCTTTGTAAATTGGCCTAAAATTTATTATTACAGATGCATTATACCTCATTTTTTCTACTTGATTGATCATATTTTTATAAAGAGATTTTTTAGTTCTTTTTAGATTAGTTATTTTTAAAATTCGCAATATCTATTAAAAAGGTAGTTTTAAGCCCTCTTATAGAAAATTTTTTTTAACTAATTTATTTCTTCCTAAAATTGTAATTTATTTTTTTATATTTACTTCTTAAAAGTTATTTAAAAAACTTTTCAAATCTTTTAAAATTCTATCTCTTTAAGAAAAGGATTTATCCCATCCCGAAAATCTTTTTAAGCGAAAAAAGGATAATTTTTTCACGATTTCATGGTTATTTTATTATATCTCCTTTTTTCTTGAGATCCTTTTCATTTAAGTAAATTCTTATAATATTAAAAATTTTTAAAACAAATTTTTTCATTTACTCAAAAAGATGTTCAAAATTAAAAATTGTATTTTTTCCAAAGCATAAACATAAATTTTTTTATAATTTCAAACATAATTAACCTTATCAAAAATATACTTTTAAATAAAAAAGAAAAAAAGTTTTGATGAAATTTTTTCAAAAAATTTTCTTAAAAACAAAAAAATTTTTTTTATTTTTAAAAATACCATTTCAACAAAAAAGATTTCCAAATTCTATTTTAATAAAAAAAATTTTAATTCATATTATTTTTTCAAAAATCTTTTATATTTTGAATTTTTTCTTGAAATTTTATTCCTATTTAGGATTTTTTATCCCGAAATAATTAAATTTATTCCGTCCCACGAAATCTTTGGTAGTGTAAAACGCTGAGCAAAAAACAAATTTTTTGTTTTCATGAAATTTAAACTCTAAAATCGAAAGATAATGATAAATAAAAAGCTTAATATCAAAAAATTTTATAATCCAATCGGAAACGAAACATATTAAAATAAAAATAAAAATTTATTATTGAACTTAAACACAAGAATAAACAAATTTAAATAAATTTATTAGCATATAACTTAAAAAATTAAATTACCATCCCAAAATTCAAAATTTTTTTAGTTTTAAGTAAATTTAAAAAAAAACCCTTTTTACATATTAAAAAAATGTATCCCGTCCCAGAAATATTTATCAAAAAAAGTTTTCAAAAAAAATTCCTTAAAAAAATTTAAAGATTTTTAAAATTAATTTCCAAATTTAATTTCAAAAACGATTTTAGATAATTATTTTCGAAATTATTTTAGAAACGCTTTTCTAAGAAATTTTAAAAAACTTTTTTTAAAATTACTTTCAAAATTTTTATTCCTATTTAGAATTTTTTTTCCCGAAATAATTAAATTTATTCCGTCCCAGAAATCTTTGGTAGTGTAAAACGCTGAGCAAAAAAACAAATTTTTTGTTTTCATGAAATTTAAACTCTAAAATCGAAAGATAATGATAAATAAAAAGCTTAATATCAAAAAATTTTATAATCCAATCGGAAACGAAACATATTAAACTTAAATATTAAAATTTTATAATATCAATAAATAATAAATAATAAATAATAATTGATAATAAATAATAATAATCAATCATAAAAAATAAATAATAAAAAAACAAAATTTAAAATAAAATAAATATTTAATTAAATTTTTTAAATTATAATCAAGATTATAAACTTACTTTGCCATAATAAATAATATTTTAACCACTTCACAAAAAAAATGAAAATTTATACTCAACTTGAAATTTTTACTAAATCTAAAAATAAATCCATAAAAATTTTATAGCATAAATTTAAACTTAAATTTATTATACGTCTTCATTTAACAAAATTATATTTTAAATATTTTTAAACATTACCACTTTAAATCAACATACCTCACTAATTTCAATAACCTATATTACTCAAACTTTATTTTAAACCAAGAATATTTAACAATATAACAAATTTTAAATAAATAAAAAAAACTTCATAAAACTAAAAACATTACAAACATTAAACATTCATTTAAATACATTACCAATTATCTTATATTTTTAATCGTAAAATTTAATTAAGTCAAATAGCAAGTTACTCAACTCGAAACTCTCCACTTTCTTATCGTCCTGTCAAATCCTCCTCCCGATACCAACCATCTATTATCAACACTCATGCTATAGAATTTATTCATCCTGTATGCCCTTATAAAGTCCTAGATACACTCACCTTTATCAAAGTTCCAGATCTTGATTGTTTTATCATTTGAACCAGAAAAGATAACACTTGAATCAACACTTAACTGAATACTACGTACAACACATGTATGACCTTAAAGAGTACGAATACACTAACCAGAAGAGAAGTCCCATATCTTAATAGTCCTGTTCAACAGAACCCGATATTATATACCTATTATCCTTAGACACTTTTATCGATCAAACAGAACCTGAATGCCCAGTAAGAGTTCGCACAAGCTGACCTGTCTAGAAATTCCAAATCTTTATAGTGCTATCCCAAGATCCCGATATAATATATCTAGAGTCATAGGAGAGTACTACCGATATAACTGTATTAGTATGCTCAGACAAAGTTCTTTAGAGAGCACCATTGTGGAAATTTCAGATCTTTATAGTATTGTCTTCAGATCCTGATATAATATAGCTAGAGTCATAGGAGATTACTACCGAGTAAACTGAGCCAGTATGTCCCGTTATAGTTCTTATGAGAGAACCAGTCTATAAGTTTCAGATCTTGATCGTGTTATCAGCAGATCCCGATATAATATATCTAGAGTCATAGGAGATTACTACCGAATTAACATAATCAGTATGTTCTGTTATAGTTCTTTGGAGAGTACCTGTCTGGGAAATTCCAGATCTTTATCGAATATTCAGGAGTTCCTGAATCTGATACAATTCAATTCAGGTCACTTGATATGGCGACAGAGAAAACACGTGAAGTGTCAGTAAGGACTTAGTCTAAAAAATATTAAAGAAATACCTTTACTTTGGTCATAACCTGATCTTATTTATTAACTTTTAGTAGCATAAATTAGGCAGAATTTCATACTTAAAATGAAGTAGAGATATTTTCCCTAGTATGTGGCTTCTCGCTCTTAAGATTTTTCTTAAAAAAATACTTTTAGTAAATTGCTTTTCTTTTTTCCTCCGTTTCTTTTTTCTCCATTTTAATTTTTATAACTTACTTCAATAAATATTTAATTAAAATAACTCAATAAATTTTACTTACTTAATTTCAATACAATTAAACAATTAAATTATTTATTAAGCATACTTATAAGTATCTTCTAAAAATTGATTTTTCTATTTTAGTCTTAAAACAAGACAAAGTATTAAACTAATAGTGTAAAAGCTTTTATAATTTTAATTATTTTATATCTTTTTACTTTTAAATATAAGGATAAATTATTATATCAAAAGTTTTATAATGAAGAATTTATATCCTTATTATAATAACTTTAATGAACATTTATTAATTACAACTTATTTGTGTTTTAAATAAAAGACTCTTAATAAGAAACCTTATTTCTTTGTAAATTAATTTAATTGATAAATAAAATATTACAATTCTTTTAAAAGCTACTGTTATTAATTATTGCTTTTCACTTACATTTAATCAAAAAAAATTATTTCTTTAATCTTTTTACTAATTAAAAAAAATTAAATAAAATAAGTTTCTTATTAATTAGTTTGAATAGATATATAAAAAACATCAAATTATTTAAAGCAAAGTATTTTTAGTATTTATAAGTTAAAATCTTTTAATTGTCCACTTTTTTACTACTATTTCATTAAAACTTTTTATTTATAAAGGTCTCTCTTATAATAATAAACTAATATAATTTATTACTTTTAATGTTGATTCTAAGCAAAATATATAAATGTAATAAATAGAAGTAGTAGAAAGTAAATATTTAAACTAACTAGAAATGGTTGATCTCTAATTATATCTTACAATTATTAAATAGTAATATTTAATTTTATTATTAAAATAAGCTTTAATATGTTTAATTATGTCTATTAAATACTTAATATTTTATCCTTTTAGCTTTATTAGTTATTAATTAATTTCTCTTTAATTTAGATATTAGATTAGTTATAATAAATACATTTAGATAACTTTCTCTTTTTATAGCAAACTAATATTTATTATTTATGTTATTTTTGTAATTATCATTTCTAATTAATAATACCTAAATTATTCTAGATTATTTAAAGATAAAAACTTAATTCTATTATTCTATACAAATCTATATTATATTGTTACCACTATTAATACTCTCTTTCTTAAAATTAGTTGTTTTATATTTAGAAAATTATCAGCTTTTAAGAAAGAAAGCATATTTTTAATATCTTCTATTACTATTTTCTGAATTAATAGAAAGGGTAAACTTAACATAATATGTTTCTTTGTAATAAGTATGAGATAATATAAGTATTAGATTAGCTAGTATAAGCTATTTAAAACTAAAATTAAAGCCACAATAAATCCTAGTCTAGTTGACTTTAGTCATAAAATTTAAAAAGAATACAGTCTTTAGTAGTAATAAGAAAGGATTTAAATAAACATAATGAAAGTGAGAAAAAAATTAAACCTACAAGATAAGAGTTTTAAAGCTTAAATTGAAATTTATTAATTAAAAGATTTAAGAATATCATTTGCTATCTAGAATGAAATAGCTGCTAAACTTTAATTTTTTTCTGAATAAATTAAAATAATCAATTGCAACCAAAAGGCATGTTTGATATTTAAAAAATATTTAAGTTTGCAAGTAGTTACAAATTGAATATTGAGCATGATTTAACAAGTGCTTCTTAGATAAAATAAAATAACAAAAGTTTTATAGAAGAATAAATATTATAGAATTCCAGTGCTTCTAAATAGAAAAAAAAGAAATCACTAAAATTTAATTAATCAAAGTCTTAAATAAAAAAGCTGTGAATAAATGAGAAATGTACATGTCCAAAGGGGTTGCCAAAATGTCTACTTTGAACTTATAAATCTAAGAATTGTCCTTTTGAAAAAATCAAAAAATGTAAATCCTTCTAGAACTAGAATATTCAATGGCTTTTATAAAATTTAGATTGAAATATTCATGCAATAGCTCGAGATCTAAATTTTCGAAGTAGCATAATTTTACACACTCTTTAAGTTTTTCAATTTTTTGATTATCTTAAATCAAAAATTTTCAGTTACGTTTATTTTTTATTCTCTTAGGAATATAAAAATTGCTGTTTTTTTCTCCAACTTTGCAATATCTTAGATTGAATTTGCTGCTTCATTCACTACACTATTCAATAGACATAAATTTAAACCCCAAAATTACAAAAGCATTCATACTTTAGTCTCTTGAAACCATTATCAGTCTAATCCTTCAAAGCTCTATATGCTTAACTTCCATTTTCTTAATTTAGATCATACTACTCTATTTTGATTTTCCTTATATCTTTAAGCTAAAATAAACCTAAAATATTAACTATCATAAAAAAGCATTAAAGCTAGATTTTATTTTTAAATTAGTTTAATATACTTATTACCAAATTTCTTGTAAATAAAAGCTTAGAATGAAATATATAGTATATTTAAAGGTTTAATGTATCTTGTTAGTTTATTAAGATACATAAATAAGAAGTATTATACAGAATTAGGCTATCTTTAATTAAAGATACTGAGTCTAGTAATCTTAATAATATATTAATTTAACTAGTAATGCTCCAATAAATAATCAATTAAATACTTTAATGGATTTATTAACTCTGAGGCTAGTACTTTAAAGTTGTTTTTTGGTCAGTTTGAACTTGCTTTCTTCTCTATCATTTCAATTTACTGTTCATTGATATGTAGTTTCTCGCTTATGCACTTAGTTTGTCTTTCTTTAACATAAATTTTAAGAAGATAAACTGAAAGAAACTAAGCCAGCAACTAAACTATCTTAATTGATTCATATAAGCAAACAGCTACTTTGAAGTTAAATCTACTTCTTAGCTTCAATAATGTAAATATTCTAAAAAAGAATAATATGAAGTTGTCTATTTTCTTTTACGAAAAGCTTTAAAATAAATCTATCAAATGTTTTTTGTTTTAAGCTCCAGATTCCACTTATTAGGTAAGTAAATGATATATATGTTCCTTAATCCTTAAATCTTATAGCTTAAATTGATTATTTTTTTGCTTTTTTCTTCCCTTTTAAAGAAAGTTGCTTATTATCTTTTTACTGCTAGATTAAACTCCTCATTGTAGCGTAGCTCTGAGACTAAACTTGCAATTTAAAAAATTGAAAGTAGGGCAGGTTAAACATTTTTTACTAGTCAGTTTTACTTGGCAGTTATATTCAGCATGTTAAAAGTAATAGGAGACTCATTGAGATTCTTTAATTTTAAATATCTATCCGTTGATGGGATATTTCCTATACTTTTTTCTTTTTTTAATTCCTTTAGCTCAAACTATTCTTTCATAGTAATAATTCTTCTAAACCTCTGATGGTTTTATCAGATAATCTTTAAACTATATTTAGTTTCTTTCAAATCTACCCGTTTATATCCAACGAGGTCTGGATTAAAAGCTAACCGTCTATTTCGTTTCTATCTTTGAAGATGTGACTTTATTTTAAAGATTAAGTTTCATACTGGGAATGTTTTGTTTTTGGTATTTCGTCTTTTTCTGTTTTCTTTGATTTTATTCGGGTATCAGGCTTAATATTATATATATCAAAATATAGCGAAAAAAACTTCCAAAGCTTGATTAGTCCTCTATATATTTTATTTTTCTGTTTATCAAGCATTTCTAACTACAAAAAATATCGCAATTCTAGCAATGAAGTTAAGTAGAAATCAGACAGCAATTTAATGTTCTCCGCAGCCTTCATCAAAGAGTTCAAAATTTTTAGCAATCCTTAGAGAAATTAACATCACTAATAAGAATCTCTCGTTTGGAAGTATTTGAGGCTTTTAAATATTTCTTTGATGAATTCATAGACAAAGCCAGTCAAGCAATTAATGACAAATATAAGAGTGTCCAAATACCTCGCTTTATCTTAATTTTAAGCTCATTCTTAGTGTCTATTATTTGCTTCATTCAACATTCTCTACTTTTACTAAAATTTGGACTATAGAAATTGATATCTGACTCTGTCTTTTAGATCACTGTTTCTTATTAGAATAGAATTAAATTTTCATCTTGCTGACTTTTCTTTAATGTTCCTTTATTCACCATATAAAGATCTAAAGGAATTGCCAATAAACAACTTCAAGTAAGTTTTTAAGCTTCACATATTACTAGACTAGACTAAGGTTTTTATTAGATCTCACTATCTTGAATCTATTAAACTGATTGGTATTCAAACGTAGTAAGCTAATTACACCTCACTCACTATAACTACAAATAATGGTAAACCTTAATATATTTAAAAGAAGTAAAAGCTTGTTATTTTAATAGCAACTTATTTTAACCTAAATAGACAAATAATTAGATATTAAAGTAGCAAGGATATAAGATTAACAAACCTAGCTTAATTAACTAATCACTATATCCTAATTTTAATAGCCTAGCATTATTATATTACAGTTACTAAGACTATTAGCAACCCTTTATTTTAACAAAGCAGCTTATTAGTATTATATATTTAGTGCTTTAATGTAAAGACTATAAGAGATATACTTATAACATTTAAATAATTATTAACCATGTATCTTAGTAATAGCACATCTATATACTATTGTAGAACTTTTAATTTTATAGTGGAAATAGTTAATATGCTTAATTTATTATATTTTTGGTTATTAAACAATATAATGCTAAAAAGGCTAAGACTTTTTTAAAAAAACTAATACAAAATTTGATCCTTCAAACAAATTCCTGGAATAGAAATTCTATCAATATTGGAATTTTCGCAAAAGATTTACCCAATAGGTGGAAAATTCTAAAGAGCCTTAAATGATTATTTCTTTTATCCATAGGCTATTAGCAAACAGACTTGAATAATATTGTACGACTTTATAATTATAATATGTTAGATTAAAGTGAAGATTAGTAAGATTCTTAAGAAATAATATAACTAGGAATAAAGCTAAAATATCAATTCCATTTTGAGGGTTTCTAATACTTATTTACTAATAAGTATCGAATAGCATTTATTTGATAATTATAAACTTGATAGTGTTTGTTTAATATAATATAGAGAAGGTATTAAAACATTTTGTTAAAAGTAATAATTAGCTAAACTTAAATAAGTAAAAATAATAATAGAAAACAAAGATTTATTATTTGCTATTAAGCTTCTTATATTAGTTATAAACTTAATTAATTAATATTAGCCATATATTAGACCAGGTAATAGCAAAATAATTACTATCACTAAAAGAATGTAGTTTTACCATGCTTTTTCCTTACTGAAAATTAATAAATAATAGAATTCCATTAAGCTCCTTTTCTCTTACTCTTCTGATGTTTCCTTCTTAAAATAAGGATAATTTTATTTTTCTGGTATTTGGCAATTGTTTTTTCCCTGAATCGTAAACATCTAAATGTTTATCACCTCGACAAATATGTAAACCTTTCAGAAATTTATTTTGTTCTTCTTTATTTTAGCTCTCATTTACTAATGAAAAGGTTTTTTTATAAATCTGCACCTTAAAATAGTAAATTTTACCTATCTCTGCCTATTCCTTCATATCTTGTATATGCACACTTGTTTAAGCTCTGTGTTATTCCGTAATTTTTTATACTCTTCTAAATAGTCAGAGTTAATTTCAATTACCTTCTAGAAGTTATGTAAAAAATGCCCGCTTACTTTCTCTGCTTTTACTCAAAAGGATGTTCATTTCTTCTATATCTTTCTATCTATATTTATAATATCGCTATTCATTCTATTAGCTGTTGCTAACTTATTTAACTTCACTCTATTTATTGTCAATCTTTTCTGAATTAATGTGGATTATAATATTTTGCTTTAAAAGCTTTTTTACTGCAAAACTTAATGGTTTTCTTTGGTTTACTCTTACAGTTTTATTCTCTATGGAGCACAAATTTTTTCATCGATTGCTACTTCTTTTTGAGTTTAATCTTGCTAACATGTTTATCCTGTCTCTTCATTATACCAAGAAACCTTTGGTTTTTCTTCTCGTTTTGGTATAAAATTCAGACCCGCTTACAGTTCCACGAAAGACTCTTATATCTGTTAGTAAATTTACATTTTAAGCTTTTTATTCTCTCATCCAATTTTTAGAAAAGCCTCAACATCTGCTATAAGCATAGTTCAAAGATCAAATAAAAAATTTAATTTCTATTTTTATTTATTTTTCTTACAGATGAAATCATAAGTAAATTAAGCCAATATGCTACAATCTTCAATGTCTTTATTTTTTATTATATAAAAGTAAGAAAAAAACCTAATTTTATTTAAAAAATAGATTTAAGTAGCTCAAAAAGTAGATCTTTCTTGAAGGAATATCTTTAAATAAATACATTAAACTGCAATAATAATAAAAGCTAGAAATTTAGCTTTATTAGACTAAAATGAGAAGTCTGTTTTTTAATTGCTAGAGTGGTAGACTAGAATATTAATTTATATATAGATTCATTTATAAGATTAAATATTTAAAAGTACAAGAAGATATGAATGTCTAAAAGTACGTTATGTATAATCTAACTTACTTTATGATTTCATTTATCTTATCTGATATTTTGGAAGCATATACAATCATCTTTCGCATCAAAAGTTATTTAATCAAACTCCATTCAAATTTACTTTACTTAATGTATTGCTGAAAATAGATCGAAGGTTTTCTATCAATGTGTTTATTAACGAATGAATCTCTGTTAATTTCTAGTTTTTCAGCAATCATATGAACTAATAAAATTCTTAATTTATTACCTTATTTCTTATCGTAAGTAAATTATTATATTTATTAAATTGGAACATAACAATCCAACTATTAAATCTGAACAATCTTTAACTGTTTTAAATCAATATAATAAATTTCATTTATTGGTAGTATTCATCCTAAGGCACCAACATATATTATATTGTAATTTCTATTGGTACCTATTTATTAGCAGTTTCTTTTAATCTTATTTATAAATTTTCAAATATATGATGCTAGCATATTTAATTAGTCTACTATTAATAATCTACCTCATTTTAATTATTTTCACTCTTTCTTTATTTTTTATTTTGAAACAGTTAATCAATTACTAAAAGCTGGTAAAGTATGTAATGAATAAGGTGTTAGTATGTTTAGGAATTATGCCAATTTCTTATAATTTCCAGGATTTTACTTAATTAGTAGTATCATATTGTTAAATATTTTTAATAGTTTAAATTTTCCTATTCCAGTTGATCCTAATGGAAGAAGTATATATTAGATATTTTGCTTTTCAAAATTAAATAAATTAAATTGCTAACTTTTAATTTATTTATAGTTGAATATCTATAATTTCTAATATTTTAAGTTTAATTTAATTTTTCATTTTAAATTTTCTAGTCTTTTTTCTGAATTTATAAGCTAATTTTGTTGGATAATGCTTATTGTTTATTAATTCTGTATCAAATATTTAAAACGCATATTCATTGTTACTTTCTGCAGTATATTTTTTTAATTTTAGTTCTTATAGTAATTGCTTTTTTTTCCTATACTAAATAATAGAATCAATTCATAACAAGTTATATTTTTTAATTCTTTGCTACTATTCTCAAATAAACGATTCGGAGTAAAGTTTGCTTTAGTCATATATAAAAAATCTCATAATTCATCTTCGAAAAGTAATGCTTATTATTAATATCTTTCAAATTAATAAATATTATTAGATATTAGATTAGATTAATTTTTATTAAATTTAAGTTTTCGTTATTTACCTCGACTTAGTTTTAAATTTAATGAGAACATTTGCAAATTATTCTACTTTCCAAACTTCTCAGTATTTCTAAAATTTTATATTTCTCAAAAAGGATTAATTCAAATATATTTTAATTTACTATTCTACGTTATAAGAGTTTTAATAAATATCTATTTCCAAAATACTTTACAATCCAATATTTTTATTTTACTTTTTGTCATATTTTTGATTTTATACTTTAGTACATTATTAATATCTAATAAAAATTAAGCATCCTAATTGGTTATTCATAATTGAAGTAAAGGTTTCATGGAATGGCATATAAATTTGTCATTCCACCAGGATTTTATAATTGCCTTTAATAAAAAAGCCAATTTCTTATATCTTAACATATAATCTTAATTTGTGGTTTAGTTCTTTTGCTATTTTTATCGACTTTCCTTTTTAATTTGTTGGTTTATTTAGTTTTTATTTAATGTTAGCTGCATTAGTGTAAAAACGATACTAATTATAATTCTAATTAGTTTGATTAATTTAATTTTATAACATCAATAATGATGTTTTATTTAGCTAAAATTAAAGCTATTATTCTCTAATGTTGCTGTTTATACTTATATATAATGAATATGATTAATGATATAAAATGTATTATGTAATATATGCTTCATACTTATAATTCAAATCTAAATTAATCTTTATTATATTTAGTGAAGAGAAAGTTCCCTATAATTCTCTATTAAAGTAACTAGTTTTGCTATTTTACTTAATTTATTACATATCCCTTTTACATAATCTAGATATTTTCATCTATTTTTAGTTATTTTTTAAACTAAATAACTAAAAATAAAATAAATCTCATTTATTAAAGCTAAAATTAATAGAATAGCTTCTATAATTTATTACTTTTAAACTATTATTAAATTACAATACTTTAAAACCTTAAACTTTGCTAGATAAGAAAGGAAAATAACCTATTAAGGATATAATAGATTAGATATAAGCATTAATTTTTTATTTATTGGCAAATAAATTTAATTCGGAAAGATAATTGAAATCTCATTAGTATCCACAGCACAAGAAATATTCCATTATAAGTCTTGCCTTACGTTACTATATTAGCTTTGAGTAAGTTTCCTTAAAGCATAAAGTAAACATAGCTACAGACCTCAAGACAATCATATTAAGAATCTCTCTTAGAACATAAATTTATTTCCTCCTAGGTATGAATTTAATATTTTTAAGGATTTTATGAGATTATTTAGTATACTAAGATTGAGAGAAGCACATAATGATACTCCTACAGATTTTTTATTTTATACTTAAGCATTTTTTTAAATTTTCTTTGTAATTGAATATTCTTTTTAATAATCTAAGTTATAATGAAACTTAGAGCTATTGAAATCCCTAATACTTTTAACTAAATAATTTTAGAATGCTGTTACAAATGTTAAATGATATAGGAATTAAAAATAGAAATAGTATCCAGTTTATAAAAGGATATAATAATTAAAATTAATTTTAAAGAGATTATAATAAGTAATTGTATGATATAATAATAATACTTCCAGTTATTATTAGTAAACCATATAATTATACTCAATCTATCAT
>CAMPDV010004002.1:0-41281 GCA_946699065.1 Loxodes magnus
AAATTGAAGAAGAAAAGTAAGAAAAGAAGAGTAATTTAAGTTTTTAAGTTTGTAAGCTTTGATAAAATAAGAGTTATAAAGAGTAGTTAGTTTAAAAAGTAAATTGAAGAAGAAAAGTAAGAAAAGAAGAGTAATTTAAGTTTTTAAGTTTGTAAGCTTTGATAAAATAAGAGTTATAAAGAGTTAACGGTTTTAAAATTATAGTGAAGAAGAAAAGTAAGAAAAGAAGAGTAATTTAAGTTTTTAAGTTTGTAAGCTTTGATAAAATAAGAGTTATAAAGAGTAGTTAGTTTTAAAATTATAGTGAAGAAGAAAAGTAAGAAAAGAAGATTAATTTAAGTTTTTAAGTTTGTAAGCTTTGAAAAGATAAGAGTTATAAAGAGTAGTTAGTTTTAAAAATAAAGTGAAGAATAAAAGTAAGAAAAGAAGATTAATTTAAGTTTTTAAGTTTGTAAGCTTTGATAAAATAAGAGTTATAAAGAGTAGTTAGTTTTAAAATTATAGTGAAGAAGAAAAGTAAGAAAAGAAGAGTAATTTAAGTTTTTAAGTTTGTAAGCTTTGATAAAATAAGAGTTATAAAGAGTAGTTAGTTTTAAAATTATAGTGAAGAATAAAAGTAAGAAAAGAAGATTAATTTAAGTTTTTAAGTTTGTAAGCTTTGATAAAATAAGAGTTATAAAGAGTAGTTAGTTTAAAAAATAAGGTGAAGAAGAAAAGTAAGAAAAGAAGAGTAATTTATGTTTTTAAGTTTGTAAGCTTTGAAAAGATAAGAGTTATAAAGAGTAGTTAGTTTTAAAAATAAATTGAAGAAGAAAAGTAAGAAAAGAAGAGTAATTTAAGTTTTTAAGTTTGTAAGCTTTGATAAAATAAGAGTTATAAAGAGTAGTTAGTTTAAAAAGTAAATTGAAGAAGAAAAGTAAGAAAAGAAGAGTAATTTAAGTTTTTAAGTTTGTAAGCTTTGATAAAATAAGAGTTATAAAGAGTTAACGGTTTTAAAATTATAGTGAAGAAGAAAAGTAAGAAAAGAAGAGTAATTTAAGTTTTTAAGTTTGTAAGCTTTGATAAAATAAGAGTTATAAAGAGTAGTTAGTTTTAAAATTATAGTGAAGAAGAAAAGTAAGAAAAGAAGATTAATTTAAGTTTTTAAGTTTGTAAGCTTTGAAAAGATAAGAGTTATAAAGAGTAGTTAGTTTTAAAAATAAAGTGAAGAATAAAAGTAAGAAAAGAAGATTAATTTAAGTTTTTAAGTTTGTAAGCTTTGATAAAATAAGAGTTATAAAGAGTAGTTAGTTTTAAAATTATAGTGAAGAAGAAAAGTAAGAAAAGAAGATTAATTTAAGTTTTTAAGTTTGTAAGCTTTGATAAAATAAGAGTTATAAAGAGTTAACGGTTTTAAAATTATAGTGAAGAAGAAAAGTAAGAAAAGAAGAGTAATTTAAGTTTTTAAGTTTGTAAGCTTTGAAAAGATAAGAGTTATAAAGAGTAGTTAGTTTAAAAATAAATTGAAGAAGAAAAGTAAGAAAAGAAGAGTAATTTAAGTTTTTAAGTTTGTAAGCTTTGAAAAGATAAGAGTTATAAAGAGTAGTTAGTTTTAAAAGTAAATTGAAGAAGAAAAGTAAGAAAAGAAGAGTAATTTAAGTTTTTAAGTTTGTAAGCTTTGAAAAGATAAGAGTTATAAAGAGTAGTTAGTTTTAAAATTATAGTGAAGAATAAAAGTAAGAAAAGAAGATTAATTTAAGTTTTTAAGTTTGTAAGCTTTGATAAAATAAGAGTTATAAAGAGTAGTTAGTTTTAAAAATAAAGTGAAGAAGAAAAGTAAGAAAAGAAGAGTAATTTAAGTTTTTAAGTTTGTAAGCTTTGAAATGATAAGAGTTATAAAGAGTAGTTAGTTTTAAAAATAAATTGAAGAAGAAAAGTAAGAAAAGAAGAGTAATTTAAGTTTTTAAGTTTGTAAGCTTTGATAAAATAAGAGTTATAAAGAGTAGTTAGTTTAAAAAGTAAATTGAAGAAGAAAAGTAAGAAAAGAAGAGTAATTTAAGTTTTTAAGTTTGTAAGCTTTGATAAAATAAGAGTTATAAAGAGTTAACGGTTTTAAAATTATAGTGAAGAAGAAAAGTAAGAAAAGAAGAGTAATTTAAGTTTTTAAGTTTGTAAGCTTTGATAAAATAAGAGTTATAAAGAGTAGTTAGTTTTAAAATTATAGTGAAGAAGAAAAGTAAGAAAAGAAGATTAATTTAAGTTTTTAAGTTTGTAAGCTTTGAAAAGATAAGAGTTATAAAGAGTAGTTAGTTTTAAAAATAAAGTGAAGAATAAAAGTAAGAAAAGAAGATTAATTTAAGTTTTTAAGTTTGTAAGCTTTGATAAAATAAGAGTTATAAAGAGTAGTTAGTTTAAAAAGTAAATTGAAGAAGAAAAGTAAGAAAAGAAGAGTAATTTAAGTTTTTAAGTTTGTAAGCTTTGATAAAATAAGAGTTATAAAGAGTTAACGGTTTTAAAATTATAGTGAAGAAGAAAAGTAAGAAAAGAAGAGTAATTTAAGTTTTTAAGTTTGTAAGCTTTGAAAAGATAAGAGTTATAAAGAGTAGTTAGTTTAAAAATAAATTGAAGAAGAAAAGTAAGAAAAGAAGAGTAATTTAAGTTTTTAAGTTTGTAAGCTTTGAAAAGATAAGAGTTATAAAGAGTAGTTAGTTTTAAAAGTAAATTGAAGAAGAAAAGTAAGAAAAGAAGAGTAATTTAAGTTTTTAAGTTTGTAAGCTTTGAAAAGATAAGAGTTATAAAGAGTAGTTAGTTTTAAAAATAAAGTGAAGAATAAAAGTAAGAAAAGAAGATTAATTTAAGTTTTTAAGTTTGTAAGCTTTGATAAAATAAGAGTTATAAAGAGTAGTTAGTTTAAAAAGTAAATTGAAGAAGAAAAGTAAGAAAAGAAGAGTAATTTAAGTTTTTAAGTTTGTAAGCTTTGATAAAATAAGAGTTATAAAGAGTTAACGGTTTTAAAATTATAGTGAAGAAGAAAAGTAAGAAAAGAAGAGTAATTTAAGTTTTTAAGTTTGTAAGCTTTGAAAAGATAAGAGTTATAAAGAGTAGTTAGTTTAAAAATAAATTGAAGAAGAAAAGTAAGAAAAGAAGAGTAATTTAAGTTTTTAAGTTTGTAAGCTTTGAAAAGATAAGAGTTATAAAGAGTAGTTAGTTTTAAAAGTAAATTGAAGAAGAAAAGTAAGAAAAGAAGAGTAATTTAAGTTTTTAAGTTTGTAAGCTTTGATAAAATAAGAGTTATAAAGAGTTAACGGTTTTAAAATTATAGTGAAGAAGAAAAGTAAGAAAAGAAGAGTAATTTAAGTTTTTAAGTTTGTAAGCTTTGATAAAATAAGAGTTATAAAGAGTAGTTAGTTTTAAAATTATAGTGAAGAAGAAAAGTAAGAAAAGAAGATTAATTTAAGTTTTTAAGTTTGTAAGCTTTGAAAAGATAAGAGTTATAAAGAGTAGTTAGTTTTAAAAATAAAGTGAAGAATAAAAGTAAGAAAAGAAGATTAATTTAAGTTTTTAAGTTTGTAAGCTTTGATAAAATAAGAGTTATAAAGAGTAGTTAGTTTTAAAATTATAGTGAAGAAGAAAAGTAAGAAAAGAAGAGTAATTTAAGTTTTTAAGTTTGTAAGCTTTGATAAAATAAGAGTTATAAAGAGTAGTTAGTTTTAAAATTATAGTGAAGAATAAAAGTAAGAAAAGAAGATTAATTTAAGTTTTTAAGTTTGTAAGCTTTGATAAAATAAGAGTTATAAAGAGTAGTTAGTTTAAAAAATAAGGTGAAGAAGAAAAGTAAGAAAAGAAGAGTAATTTATGTTTTTAAGTTTGTAAGCTTTGAAAAGATAAGAGTTATAAAGAGTAGTTAGTTTTAAAAATAAATTGAAGAAGAAAAGTAAGAAAAGAAGAGTAATTTAAGTTTTTAAGTTTGTAAGCTTTGATAAAATAAGAGTTATAAAGAGTAGTTAGTTTAAAAAGTAAATTGAAGAAGAAAAGTAAGAAAAGAAGAGTAATTTAAGTTTTTAAGTTTGTAAGCTTTGATAAAATAAGAGTTATAAAGAGTTAACGGTTTTAAAATTATAGTGAAGAAGAAAAGTAAGAAAAGAAGAGTAATTTAAGTTTTTAAGTTTGTAAGCTTTGATAAAATAAGAGTTATAAAGAGTAGTTAGTTTTAAAATTATAGTGAAGAAGAAAAGTAAGAAAAGAAGATTAATTTAAGTTTTTAAGTTTGTAAGCTTTGAAAAGATAAGAGTTATAAAGAGTAGTTAGTTTTAAAAATAAAGTGAAGAATAAAAGTAAGAAAAGAAGATTAATTTAAGTTTTTAAGTTTGTAAGCTTTGATAAAATAAGAGTTATAAAGAGTAGTTAGTTTTAAAATTATAGTGAAGAAGAAAAGTAAGAAAAGAAGAGTAATTTAAGTTTTTAAGTTTGTAAGCTTTGATAAAATAAGAGTTATAAAGAGTAGTTAGTTTTAAAAATAAAGTGAAGAAGAAAAGTAAGAAAAGAAGAGTAATTTAAGTTTTTAAGTTTGTAAGCTTTGATAAAATAAGAGTTATAAAGAGTAGTTAGTTTAAAAAGTAAATTGAAGAAGAAAAGTAAGAAAAGAAGAGTAATTTAAGTTTTTAAGTTTGTAAGCTTTGAAATGATAGGAGTTATAAAGAGTAGTTAGTTTTAAAAATAAAGTGAAGAAGAAAAGTAAGAAAAGAAGAGTAATTTAAGTTTTTAAGTTTGTAAGCTTTGATAAGATAAGAGTTATAAAGAGTAGTTAGTTTAAAAAGTAAATTGAAGAAGAAAAGTAAGAAAAGAAGAGTAATTTAAGTTTTTAAGTTTGTAAGCTTTGAAATGATAGGAGTTATAAAGAGTAGTTAGTTTTAAAAATAAAGTGAAGAAGAAAAGTAAGAAAAGAAGAGTAATTTAAGTTTTTAAGTTTGTAAGCTTTGATAAAATAAGAGTTATAAAGAGTAGTTAGTTTAAAAAGTAAATTGAAGAAGAAAAGTAAGAAAAGAAGAGTAATTTAAGTTTTTAAGTTTGTAAGCTTTGATAAAATAAGAGTTATAAAGAGTAGTTAGTTTAAAAAGTAAATTGAAGAAGAAAAGTAAGAAAAGAAGAGTAATTTAAGTTTTTAAGTTTGTAAGCTTTGAAAAGATAAGAGTTATAAAGAGTAGTTAGTTTTAAAAGTAAATTGAAGAAGAAAAGTAAGAAAAGAAGAGTAATTTAAGTTTTTAAGTTTGTAAGCTTTGATAAAATAAGAGTTATAAAGAGTAGTTAGTTTAAAAAGTAAATTGAAGAAGAAAAGTAAGAAAAGAAGAGTAATTTAAGTTTTTAAGTTTGTAAGCTTTGAAATGATAGGAGTTATAAAGAGTAGTTAGTTTTAAAATTATAGTGAAGAATAAAAGTAAGAAAAGAAGAGTAATTTAAGTTTTTAAGTTTGTAAGCTTTGAAAAGATAAGAGTTATAAAGAGTAGTTAGTTTTAAAATTATAGTGAAGAATAAAAGTAAGAAAAGAAGATTAATTTAAGTTTTTAAGTTTGTAAGCTTTGATAAAATAAGAGTTATAAAGAGTAGTTAGTTTAAAAAGTAAATTGAAGAAGAAAAGTAAGAAAAGAAGAGTAATTTAAGTTTTTAAGTTTGTAAGCTTTGAAATGATAGGAGTTATAAAGAGTAGTTAGTTTTAAAATTATAGTGAAGAATAAAAGTAAGAAAAGAAGAGTAATTTAAGTTTTTAAGTTTGTAAGCTTTGATAAAATAAGAGTTATAAAGAGTAGTTAGTTTAAAAAGTAAATTGAAGAAGAAAAGTAAGAAAAGAAGAGTAATTTAAGTTTTTAAGTTTGTAAGCTTTGATAAAATAAGAGTTATAAAGAGTAGTTAGTTTTAAAATTATAGTGAAGAAGAAAAGTAAGAAAAGAAGAGTAATTTAAGTTTTTAAGTTTGTAAGCTTTGAAATGATAGGAGTTATTAAGAGTAGTTAGTTTTAAAAGTAAATTGAAGAAGAAAAGTAAGAAAAGAAGAGTAATTTAAGTTTTTAAGTTTGTAAGCTTTG
Organism: Loxodes magnus; assembly: GCA_946699065.1. Classification (NCBI taxonomy): domain Eukaryota; phylum Ciliophora; class Karyorelictea; order Loxodida; family Loxodidae; genus Loxodes; species Loxodes magnus. Next base: position 6,059 of record CAMPDV010004002.1, read on the forward strand.
AAAAGATAAGAGTTATAAAGAGTAGTTAGTTTTAAAATTATAGTGAAGAAGAAAAGTAAGAAAAGAAGAGTAATTTAAGTTTTTAAGTTTGTAAGCTTTGATAAAATAAGAGTTATAAAGAGTAGTTAGTTTTAAAAATAAAGTGAAGAAGAAAAGTAAGAAAAGAAGAGTAATTTAAGTTTTTAAGTTTGTAAGCTTTGAAATGATAGGAGTTATAAAGAGTAGTTAGTTTTAAAAATAAAGTGAAGAAGAAAAGTAAGAAAAGAAGAGTAATTTAAGTTTTTAAGTTTGTAAGCTTTGATAAAATAAGAGTTATAAAGAGTAGTTAGTTTTAAAAGTAAATTGAAGAAGAAAAGTAAGAAAAGAAGAGTAATTTAAGTTTTTAAGTTTGTAAGCTTTGAAAAGATAAGAGTTATAAAGAGTAGTTAGTTTTAAAAATAAAGTGAAGAAGAAAAGTAAGAAAAGAAGAGTAATTTAAGTTTTTAAGTTTGTAAGCTTTGAAATGATAGGAGTTATAAAGAGTAGTTAGTTTAAAAATTATAGTGAAGAATAAAAGTAAGAAAAGAAGAGTAATTTAAGTTTTTAAGTTTGTAAGCTTTGATAAAATAAGAGTTATAAAGAGTAGTTAGTTTAAAAAGTAAATTGAAGAAGAAAAGTAAGAAAAGAAGAGTAATTTAAGTTTTTAAGTTTGTAAGCTTTGATAAAATAAGAGTTATAAAGAGTTAACGGTTTTAAAATTATAGTGAAGAAGAAAAGTAAGAAAAGAAGAGTAATTTAAGTTTTTAAGTTTGTAAGCTTTGAAAAGATAAGAGTTATAAAGAGTAGTTAGTTTAAAAATAAATTGAAGAAGAAAAGTAAGAAAAGAAGAGTAATTTAAGTTTTTAAGTTTGTAAGCTTTGAAAAGATAAGAGTTATAAAGAGTAGTTAGTTTTAAAAGTAAATTGAAGAAGAAAAGTAAGAAAAGAAGAGTAATTTAAGTTTTTAAGTTTGTAAGCTTTGAAAAGATAAGAGTTATAAAGAGTAGTTAGTTTTAAAATTATAGTGAAGAATAAAAGTAAGAAAAGAAGAGTAATTTAAGTTTTTAAGTTTGTAAGCTTTGATAAAATAAGAGTTATAAAGAGTAGTTAGTTTTAAAAATAAAGTGAAGAAGAAAAGTAAGAAAAGAAGAGTAATTTAAGTTTTTAAGTTTGTAAGCTTTGAAATGATAGGAGTTATAAAGAGTAGTTAGTTTTAAAAGTAAAGTGAAGAAGAAAAGTAAGAAAAGAAGAGTAATTTAAGTTTTTAAGTTTGTAAGCTTTGATAAAATAAGAGTTATAAAGAGTAGTTAGTTTTAAAAATAAAGTGAAGAAGAAAAGTAAGAAAAGAAGAGTAATTTAAGTTTTTAAGTTTGTAAGCTTTGATAAAATAAGAGTTATAAAGAGTAGTTAGTTTTAAAATTATAGTGAAGAATAAAAGTAAGAAAAGAAGATTAATTTAAGTTTTTAAGTTTGTAAGCTTTGATAAAATAAGAGTTATAAAGAGTAGTTAGTTTAAAAAATAAGGTGAAGAAGAAAAGTAAGAAAAGAAGAGTAATTTATGTTTTTAAGTTTGTAAGCTTTGAAAAGATAAGAGTTATAAAGAGTAGTTAGTTTTAAAAATAAATTGAAGAAGAAAAGTAAGAAAAGAAGAGTAATTTAAGTTTTTAAGTTTGTAAGCTTTGATAAAATAAGAGTTATAAAGAGTAGTTAGTTTAAAAAGTAAATTGAAGAAGAAAAGTAAGAAAAGAAGAGTAATTTAAGTTTTTAAGTTTGTAAGCTTTGATAAAATAAGAGTTATAAAGAGTTAACGGTTTTAAAATTATAGTGAAGAAGAAAAGTAAGAAAAGAAGAGTAATTTAAGTTTTTAAGTTTGTAAGCTTTGATAAAATAAGAGTTATAAAGAGTAGTTAGTTTTAAAATTATAGTGAAGAAGAAAAGTAAGAAAAGAAGAGTAATTTAAGTTTTTAAGTTTGTAAGCTTTGATAAAATAAGAGTTATAAAGAGTAGTTAGTTTTAAAAATAAAGTGAAGAAGAAAAGTAAGAAAAGAAGAGTAATTTAAGTTTTTAAGTTTGTAAGCTTTGATAAAATAAGAGTTATAAAGAGTAGTTAGTTTTAAAATTATAGTGAAGAATAAAAGTAAGAAAAGAAGATTAATTTAAGTTTTTAAGTTTGTAAGCTTTGATAAAATAAGAGTTATAAAGAGTAGTTAGTTTTAAAAATAAAGTGAAGAAGAAAAGTAAGAAAAGAAGAGTAATTTAAGTTTTTAAGTTTGTAAGCTTTGATAAGATAAGAGTTATAAAGAGTAGTTAGTTTAAAAAGTAAATTGAAGAATAAAAGTAAGAAAAGAAGATTAATTTAAGTTTTTAAGTTTGTAAGCTTTGATAAAATAAGAGTTATAAAGAGTAGTTAGTTTTAAAATTAAAGTGAAGAAGAAAAGTAAGAAAAGAAGAGTAATTTAAGTTTTTAAGTTTGTAAGCTTTGAAATGATAGGAGTTATAAAGAGTAGTTAGTTTTAAAATTATAGTGAAGAATAAAAGTAAGAAAAGAAGATTAATTTAAGTTTTTAAGTTTGTAAGCTTTGATAAAATAAGAGTTATAAAGAGTAGTTAGTTTTAAAAATAAAGTGAAGAATAAAAGTAAGAAAAGAAGATTAATTTAAGTTTTTAAGTTTGTAAGCTTTGAAAAGATAAGAGTTATAAAGAGTAGTTAGTTTTAAAATTATAGTGAAGAATAAAAGTAAGAAAAGAAGATTAATTTAAGTTTTTAAGTTTGTAAGCTTTGATAAAATAAGAGTTATAAAGAGTAGTTAGTTTTAAAAATAAAGTGAAGAAGAAAAGTAAGAAAAGAAGATTAATTTAAGTTTTTAAGTTTGTAAGCTTTGAAATGATAGGAGTTATAAAGAGTAGTTAGTTTTAAAAGTAAAGTGAAGAAGAAAAGTAAGAAAAGAAGAGTAATTTAAGTTTTTAAGTTTGTAAGCTTTGAAAAGATAAGAGTTATAAAGAGTAGTTAGTTTAAAAAGTAAATTGAAGAAGAAAAGTAAGAAAAGAAGAGTAATTTAAGTTTTTAAGTTTGTAAGCTTTGAAATGATAGGAGTTATAAAGAGTAGTTAGTTTTAAAAGTAAAGTGAAGAAGAAAAGTAAGAAAAGAAGAGTAATTTAAGTTTTTAAGTTTGTAAGCTTTGAAAAGATAAGAGTTATAAAGAGTAGTTAGTTTTAAAAAGTAAATTGAAGAAGAAAAGTAAGAAAAGAAGAGTAATTTAAGTTTTTAAGTTTGTAAGCTTTGATAAAATAAGAGTTATAAAGAGTAGTTAGTTTTAAAAATAAAGTGAAGAAGAAAAGTAAGAAAAGAAGAGTAATTTAAGTTTTTAAGTTTGTAAGATTTGATAAAATAAGAGTTATAAAGAGTAGTTAGTTTTAAAAGTAAATTGAAGAAGAAAAGTAAGAAAAGAAGAGTAATTTAAGTTTTTAAGTTTGTAAGCTTTGATAAAATAAGAGTTATAAAGAGTAGTTAGTTTTAAAAAGTATAGTGAAGAAGAAAAGTAAGAAAAGAAGAGTAATTTAAGTTTTTAAGTTTGTAAGCTTTGATAAAATAAGAGTTATAAAGAGTAGTTAGTTTTAAAAGTAAAGTGAAGAAGAAAAGTAAGAAAAGAAGAGTAATTTATGTTTTTAAGTTTGTAAGCTTTGAAAAATAAGAGTTATAAAGAGTAGTTAGTTTTAAAAATAAATTGAAGAAGAAAAGTAAGAAAAGAAGAGTAATTTAAGTTTTTAAGTTTGTAAGCTTTGATAAAATAAGAGTTATAAAGAGTAGTTAGTTTAAAAAGTAAATTGAAGAAGAAAAGTAAGAAAAGAAGAGTAATTTAAGTTTTTAAGTTTGTAAGCTTTGATAAAATAAGAGTTATAAAGAGTTAACGGTTTTAAAATTATAGTGAAGAAGAAAAGTAAGAAAAGAAGAGTAATTTAAGTTTTTAAGTTTGTAAGCTTTGATAAAATAAGAGTTATAAAGAGTAGTTAGTTTAAAAAGTAAATTGAAGAAGAAAAGTAAGAAAAGAAGAGTAATTTAAGTTTTTAAGTTTGTAAGCTTTGAAAAGATAAGAGTTATAAAGAGTAGTTAGTTTTAAAAGTAAAGTGAAGAAGAAAAGTAAGAAAAGAAGAGTAATTTAAGTTTTTAAGTTTGTAAGCTTTGAAAAGATAGGAGTTATAAAGAGTAGTTAGTTTAAAAAGTAAATTGAAGAAGAAAAGTAAGAAAAGAAGAGTAATTTAAGTTTTTAAGTTTGTAAGCTTTGAAAAGATAAGAGTTATAAAGAGTAGTTAGTTTTAAAATTATAGTGAAGAATAAAAGTAAGAAAAGAAGATTAATTTAAGTTTTTAAGTTTGTAAGCTTTGAAAAGATAAGAGTTATAAAGAGTAGTTAGTTTTAAAATTATAGTGAAGAAGAAAAGTAAGAAAAGAAGAGTAATTTAAGTTTTTAAGTTTGTAAGCTTTGATAAAATAAGAGTTATAAAGAGTAGTTAGTTTTAAAAATAAAGTGAAGAAGAAAAGTAAGAAAAGAAGAGTAATTTAAGTTTTTAAGTTTGTAAGCTTTGATAAAATAAGAGTTATAAAGAGTAGTTAGTTTTAAAAGTAAAGTGAAGAAGAAAAGTAAGAAAAGAAGAGTAATTTAAGTTTTTAAGTTCGTAAGCTTTGATAAAATAAGAGTTATAAAGAGTAGTTAGTTTTAAAAGTAAATTGAAGAAGAAAAGTAAGAAAAGAAGAGTAATTTAAGTTTTTAAGTTTGTAAGCTTTGAAATGATAGGAGTTATAAAGAGTAGTTAGTTTTAAAATTATAGTGAAGAATAAAAGTAAGAAAAGAAGATTAATTTAAGTTTTTAAGTTTGTAAGCTTTGATAAAATAAGAGTTATAAAGAGTAGTTAGTTTTAAAAGTAAAGTGAAGAATAAAAGTAAGAAAAGAAGAGTAATTTAAGTTTTTAAGTTTGTAAGCTTTGAAAAGATAAGAGTTATAAAGAGTAGTTAGTTTTAAAATTATAGTGAAGAATAAAAGTAAGAAAAGAAGATTAATTTAAGTTTTTAAGTTTGTAAGCTTTGATAAAATAAGAGTTATAAAGAGTAGTTAGTTTTAAAATTATAGTGAAGAATAAAAGTAAGAAAAGAAGATTAATTTAAGTTTTTAAGTTTGTAAGCTTTGATAAGATAAGAGTTATAAAGAGTAGTTAGTTTTAAAAATAAAGTGAAGAAGAAAAGTAAGAAAAGAAGATTAATTTAAGTTTTTAAGTTTGTAAGCTTTGAAAAGATAAGAGTTATAAAGAGTAGTTAGTTTTAAAATTATAGTGAAGAATAAAAGTAAGAAAAGAAGAGTAATTTAAGTTTTTAAGTTTGTAAGCTTTGATAAAATAAGAGTTATAAAGAGTAGTTAGTTTAAAAAGTAAATTGAAGAAGAAAAGTAAGAAAAGAAGAGTAATTTAAGTTTTTAAGTTTGTAAGCTTTGATAAAATAAGAGTTATAAAGAGTAGTTAGTTTAAAAAGTAAATTGAAGAAGAAAAGTAAGAAAAGAAGAGTAATTTAAGTTTTTAAGTTTGTAAGCTTTGATAAAATAAGAGTTATAAAGAGTAGTTAGTTTAAAAAGTAAATTGAAGAAGAAAAGTAAGAAAAGAAGAGTAATTTAAGTTTTTAAGTTTGTAAGCTTTGAAAAGATAAGAGTTATAAAGAGTAGTTAGTTTAAAAAGTAAATTGAAGAAGAAAAGTAAGAAAAGAAGAGTAATTTAAGTTTTTAAGTTTGTAAGCTTTGAAAAGATAAGAGTTATAAAGAGTAGTTAGTTTAAAAAGTAAATTGAAGAAGAAAAGTAAGAAAAGAAGAGTAATTTAAGTTTTTAAGTTTGTAAGCTTTGATAAAATAAGAGTTATAAAGAGTAGTTAGTTTAAAAAGTAAATTGAAGAAGAAAAGTAAGAAAAGAAGAGTAATTTAAGTTTTTAAGTTTGTAAGCTTTGAAAAGATAAGAGTTATAAAGAGTAGTTAGTTTTAAAAGTAAAGTGAAGAAGAAAAGTAAGAAAAGAAGAGTAATTTAAGTTTTTAAGTTTGTAAGCTTTGAAAAGATAAGAGTTATAAAGAGTAGTTAGTTTAAAAAGTAAATTGAAGAAGAAAAGTAAGAAAAGAAGAGTAATTTAAGTTTTTAAGTTTGTAAGCTTTGATAAAATAAGAGTTATAAAGAGTAGTTAGTTTAAAAAGTAAATTGAAGAAGAAAAGTAAGAAAAGAAGAGTAATTTAAGTTTTTAAGTTTGTAAGCTTTGAAAAGATAAGAGTTATAAAGAGTAGTTAGTTTTAAAAGTAAATTGAAGAAGAAAAGTAAGAAAAGAAGAGTAATTTAAGTTTTTAAGTTTGTAAGCTTTGATAAAATAAGAGTTATAAAGAGTAGTTAGTTTAAAAAGTAAATTGAAGAAGAAAAGTAAGAAAAGAAGAGTAATTTAAGTTTTTAAGTTTGTAAGCTTTGATAAAATAAGAGTTATAAAGAGTAGTTAGTTTTAAAAGTAAAGTGAAGAAGAAAAGTAAGAAAAGAAGAGTAATTTAAGTTTTTAAGTTTGTAAGCTTTGAAAAGATAAGAGTTATAAAGAGTAGTTAGTTTAAAAAGTAAATTGAAGAAGAAAAGTAAGAAAAGAAGAGTAATTTAAGTTTTTAAGTTTGTAAGCTTTGATAAAATAAGAGTTATAAAGAGTAGTTAGTTTAAAAAGTAAATTGAAGAAGAAAAGTAAGAAAAGAAGAGTAATTTAAGTTTTTAAGTTTGTAAGCTTTGAAAAGATAAGAGTTATAAAGAGTAGTTAGTTTTAAAATTATAGTGAAGAATAAAAGTAAGAAAAGAAGAGTAATTTAAGTTTTTAAGTTTGTAAGCTTTGAAAAGATAAGAGTTATAAAGAGTAGTTAGTTTTAAAATTATAGTGAAGAATAAAAGTAAGAAAAGAAGATTAATTTAAGTTTTTAAGTTTGTAAGCTTTGATAAAATAAGAGTTATAAAGAGTAGTTAGTTTAAAAAGTAAATTGAAGAAGAAAAGTAAGAAAAGAAGAGTAATTTAAGTTTTTAAGTTTGTAAGCTTTGAAAAGATAAGAGTTATAAAGAGTAGTTAGTTTTTAAAATTATAGTGAAGAAGAAAAGTAAGAAAAGAAGAGTAATTTAAGTTTTTAAGTTTGTAAGCTTTGATAAAATAAGAGTTATAAAGAGTAGTTAGTTTAAAAAGTAAATTGAAGAAGAAAAGTAAGAAAAGAAGAGTAATTTAAGTTTTTAAGTTTGTAAGCTTTGATAAAATAAGAGTTATAAAGAGTAGTTAGTTTTAAAATTATAGTGAAGAAGAAAAGTAAGAAAAGAAGAGTAATTTAAGTTTTTAAGTTTGTAAGCTTTGATAAAATAAGAGTTATAAAGAGTAGTTAGTTTTAAAAGTAAATTGAAGAAGAAAAGTAAGAAAAGAAGAGTAATTTAAGTTTTTAAGTTTGTAAGCTTTGAAAAGATAAGAGTTATAAAGAGTAGTTAGTTTTAAAATTATAGTGAAGAATAAAAGTAAGAAAAGAAGATTAATTTAAGTTTTTAAGTTTGTAAGCTTTGATAAAATAAGAGTTATAAAGAGTAGTTAGTTTTAAAAATAAAGTGAAGAAGAAAAGTAAGAAAAGAAGAGTAATTTAAGTTTTTAAGTTTGTAAGCTTTGAAATGATAGGAGTTATAAAGAGTAGTTAGTTTTAAAAAGTAAAGTGAAGAAGAAAAGTAAGAAAAGAAGAGTAATTTAAGTTTTTAAGTTTGTAAGCTTTGATAAAATAAGAGTTATAAAGAGTAGTTAGTTTTAAAAGTAAATTGAAGAAGAAAAGTAAGAAAAGAAGAGTAATTTAAGTTTTTAAGTTTGTAAGCTTTGATAAGATAAGAGTTATAAAGAGTAGTTAGTTTTAAAATTATAGTGAAGAATAAAAGTAAGAAAAGAAGATTAATTTAAGTTTTTAAGTTTGTAAGCTTTGATAAAATAAGAGTTATAAAGAGTAGTTAGTTTTAAAATTATAAAGTGAAGAAGAAAAGTAAGAAAAGAAGAGTAATTTAAGTTTTTAAGTTTGTAAGCTTTGATAAAATAAGAGTTATAAAGAGTAGTTAGTTTTAAAAGTAAAGTGAAGAAGAAAAGTAAGAAAAGAAGAGTAATTTAAGTTTTTAAGTTTGTAAGCTTTGAAAAGATAAGAGTTATAAAGAGTAGTTAGTTTAAAAAGTAAATTGAAGAAGAAAAGTAAGAAAAGAAGAGTAATTTAAGTTTTTAAGTTTGTAAGCTTTGATAAAATAAGAGTTATAAAGAGTAGTTAGTTTAAAAATTAAAGTGAAGAAGAAAAGTAAGAAAAGAAGAGTAATTTAAGTTTTTAAGTTTGTAAGCTTTGATAAAATAAGAGTTATAAAGAGTTAACGGTTTTAAAATTATAGTGAAGAAGAAAAGTAAGAAAAGAAGAGTAATTTAAGTTTTTAAGTTTGTAAGCTTTGATAAAATAAGAGTTATAAAGAGTAGTTAGTTTTAAAAGTAAAGTGAAGAAGAAAAGTAAGAAAAGAAGATTAATTTAAGTTTTTAAGTTTGTAAGCTTTGATAAAATAAGAGTTATAAAGAGTAGTTAGTTTTAAAAAGTAAAGTGAAGAAGAAAAGTAAGAAAAGAAGAGTAATTTAAGTTTTTAAGTTTGTAAGCTTTGAAATGATAAGAGTTATAAAGAGTAGTTAGTTTTAAAATTATAGTGAAGAAGAAAAGTAAGAAAAGAAGAGTAATTTAAGTTTTTAAGTTTGTAAGCTTTGATAAAATAAGAGTTATAAAGAGTAGTTAGTTTTAAAAAGTAAATTGAAGAAGAAAAGTAAGAAAAGAAGAGTAATTTAAGTTTTTAAGTTTGTAAGCTTTGATAAAATAAGAGTTATAAAGAGTAGTTAGTTTTAAAATTATAGTGAAGAAGAAAAGTAAGAAAAGAAGAGTAATTTAAGTTTTTAAGTTTGTAAGCTTTGAAAAGATAAGAGTTATAAAGAGTAGTTAGTTTAAAAAGTAAATTGAAGAAGAAAAGTAAGAAAAGAAGAGTAATTTAAGTTTTTAAGTTTGTAAGCTTTGAAAAGATAAGAGTTATAAAGAGTAGTTAGTTTTAAAATTATAGTGAAGAATAAAAGTAAGAAAAGAAGATTAATTTAAGTTTTTAAGTTTGTAAGCTTTGATAAAATAAGAGTTATAAAGAGTAGTTAGTTTTAAAATTATAGTGAAGAAGAAAAGTAAGAAAAGAAGAGTAATTTAAGTTTTTAAGTTTGTAAGCTTTGAAAAGATAAGAGTTATAAAGAGTAGTTAGTTTAAAAAGTAAATTGAAGAAGAAAAGTAAGAAAAGAAGAGTAATTTAAGTTTTTAAGTTTGTAAGCTTTGAAAAGATAAGAGTTATAAAGAGTAGTTAGTTTTAAAATTATAGTGAAGAAGAAAAGTAAGAAAAGAAGAGTAATTTAAGTTTTTAAGTTTGTAAGCTTTGAAAAGATAAGAGTTATAAAGAGTAGTTAGTTTTAAAAGTAAATTGAAGAAGAAAAGTAAGAAAAGAAGAGTAATTTAAGTTTTTAAGTTTGTAAGCTTTGAAAAGATAAGAGTTATAAAGAGTAGTTAGTTTTAAAAGTAAATTGAAGAAGAAAAGTAAGAAAAGAAGAGTAATTTAAGTTTTTAAGTTTGTAAGCTTTGATAAAATAAGAGTTATAAAGAGTAGTTAGTTTTAAAAAGTAAAGTGAAGAAGAAAAGTAAGAAAAGAAGAGTAATTTAAGTTTTTAAGTTTGTAAGCTTTGATAAAGATAAGAGTTATAAAGAGTAGTTAGTTTAAAAAGTAAATTGAAGAAGAAAAGTAAGAAAAGAAGAGTAATTTAAGTTTTTAAGTTTGTAAGCTTTGATAAAATAAGAGTTATAAAGAGTAGTTAGTTTTAAAATTATAGTGAAGAAGAAAAGTAAGAAAAGAAGAGTAATTTAAGTTTTTAAGTTTGTAAGCTTTGAAAAGATAAGAGTTATAAAGAGTAGTTAGTTTTAAAAGTAAATTGAAGAAGAAAAGTAAGAAAAGAAGAGTAATTTAAGTTTTTAAGTTTGTAAGCTTTGAAAAGATAAGAGTTATAAAGAGTAGTTAGTTTTAAAAGTAAATTGAAGAAGAAAAGTAAGAAAAGAAGAGTAATTTAAGTTTTTAAGTTTGTAAGCTTTGATAAAATAAGAGTTATAAAGAGTAGTTAGTTTAAAAAGTAAATTGAAGAAGAAAAGTAAGAAAAGAAGAGTAATTTAAGTTTTTAAGTTTGTAAGCTTTGATAAAATAAGAGTTATAAAGAGTAGTTAGTTTAAAAAGTAAATTGAAGAAGAAAAGTAAGAAAAGAAGAGTAATTTAAGTTTTTAAGTTTGTAAGCTTTGATAAAATAAGAGTTATAAAGAGTAGTTAGTTTTAAAATTATAGTGAAGAAGAAAAGTAAGAAAAGAAGAGTAATTTAAGTTTTTAAGTTTGTAAGCTTTGAAATGATAAGAGTTATAAAGAGTAGTTAGTTTAAAAAGTAAATTGAAGAAGAAAAGTAAGAAAAGAAGATTAATTTAAGTTTTTAAGTTTGTAAGCTTTGATAAAATAAGAGTTATAAAGAGTAGTTAGTTTAAAAAGTAAATTGAAGAAGAAAAGTAAGAAAAGAAGAGTAATTTAAGTTTTTAAGTTCGTAAGCTTTGATAAAATAAGAGTTATAAAGAGTAGTTAGTTTTAAAAGTAAATTGAAGAAGAAAAGTAAGAAAAGAAGAGTAATTTAAGTTTTTAAGTTTGTAAGCTTTGATAAAATAAGAGTTATAAAGAGTTAACGGTTTTAATATTATAGTGAAGAAGAAAAGTAAGAAAAGAAGAGTAATTTAAGTTTTTAAGTTTGTAAGCTTTGAAAAGATAAGAGTTATAAAGAGTTAACGGTTTTAAAATTAAAGTGAAGAAGAAAAGTAAGAAAAGAAGAGTAATTTAAGTTTTTAAGTTTGTAAGCTTTGAAATGATAGGAGTTATAAAGAGTAGTTAGTTTTAAAATTATAGTGAAGAAGAAAAGTAAGAAAAGAAGAGTAATTTAAGTTTTTAAGTTTGTAAGCTTTGAAAAGATAAGAGTTATAAAGAGTAGTTAGTTTAAAAAGTAAATTGAAGAAGAAAAGTAAGAAAAGAAGAGTAATTTAAGTTTTTAAGTTTGTAAGCTTTGATAAAATAAGAGTTATAAAGAGTAGTTAGTTTAAAAAGTAAATTGAAGAAGAAAAGTAAGAAAAGAAGAGTAATTTAAGTTTTTAAGTTTGTAAGCTTTGAAAAGATAAGAGTTATAAAGAGTAGTTAGTTTAAAAATTATAGTGAAGAAGAAAAGTAAGAAAAGAAGAGTAATTTAAGTTTTTAAGTTTGTAAGCTTTGATAAAATAAGAGTTATAAAGAGTAGTTAGTTTAAAAAGTAAATTGAAGAAGAAAAGTAAGAAAAGAAGAGTAATTTAAGTTTTTAAGTTTGTAAGCTTTGAAAAGATAAGAGTTATAAAGAGTAGTTAGTTTTAAAATTATAGTGAAGAAGAAAAGTAAGAAAAGAAGAGTAATTTAAGTTTTTAAGTTTGTAAGCTTTGATAAAATAAGAGTTATAAAGAGTTAACGGTTTTAATATTATAGTGAAGAAGAAAAGTAAGAAAAGAAGAGTAATTTAAGTTTTTAAGTTTGTAAGCTTTGAAATGATAGGAGTTATAAAGAGTAGTTAGTTTTAAAATTATAGTGAAGAAGAAAAGTAAGAAAAGAAGAGTAATTTAAGTTTTTAAGTTTGTAAGCTTTGAAATGATAGGAGTTATAAAGAGTAGTTAGTTTTAAAAGTAAATTGAAGAAGAAAACTAAGAAAAGAAGAGTAATTTAAGTTTTTAAGTTTGTAAGATTTGATAAAATAAGAGTTATAAAGAGTAGTTAGTTTAAAAAGTAAATTGAAGAAGAAAAGTAAGAAAAGAAGAGTAATTTAAGTTTTTAAGTTTGTAAGCTTTGAAAAGATAAGAGTTATAAAGAGTAGTTAGTTTAAAAATTATAGTGAAGAAGAAAAGTAAGAAAAGAAGAGTAATTTAAGTTTTTAAGTTTGTAAGCTTTGATAAAATAAGAGTTATAAAGAGTAGTTAGTTTAAAAATTATAGTGAAGAAGAAAAGTAAGAAAAGAAGAGTAATTTAAGTTTTTAAGTTTGTAAGCTTTGAAAAGATAAGAGTTATAAAGAGTAGTTAGTTTAAAAAGTAAATTGAAGAAGAAAAGTAAGAAAAGAAGAGTAATTTAAGTTTTTAAGTTTGTAAGCTTTGATAAAATAAGAGTTATAAAGAGTAGTTAGTTTTAAAATTATAGTGAAGAAGAAAAGTAACAAAAAAAGAGTAATTTAAGTTTTTAAGTTTGTAAGCTTTGATAAAATAAGAGTTATAAAGAGTAGTTAGTTTTAAAATTATAGTGAAGAAGAAAACAAAGAAAAGAAGAGTAATTTAAGTTTTTAAGTTTGTAAGCTTTGATAAAATAAGAGTTATAAAGAGTAGTTAGTTTAAAAAGTAAATTGAAGAAGAAAAGTAAGAAAAGAAGAGTAATTTAAGTTTTTAAGTTTGTAAGCTTTGATAAAATAAGAGTTATAAAGAGTAGTTAGTTTTAAAATTATAGTGAAGAAGAAAAGTAAGAAAAGAAGAGTAATTTAAGTTTTTAAGTTTGTAAGTTTGTAAGCTTTGATAAAATAAGATAGAATTTCAGTTTTAAGGTTATGCTTTTAGAGTAATAAGTATTTAGAAAAGTGAAGAAGTAAAGTAAGGAAAGAAGATAGAATTTCAGTTTTAAGGAGTATGCTTTTAGAGTAATAAGTATTTAGAAAAGTGAAGAAGTAAAGTAAGAAAAGAAGATAGAATTTCAGTTTCATTGAGTATGCTTTTAGAGGTATAAGTATTTAGAAAAGTGAAGAAGTAAAGTAAGAAAAGAAGATAGAATTTCAGTTTCATTGAGTATGCTTTTAGAGTAATAAGTATTTAGAAAAGTGAAGAAGTAAAGTAAGAGAAAAGAAGATAGAATTTCAGTTTTAAGGATTATGCTTTTAGAGTAATAAGTATTTAGAAAAGTAAAGAAGTAAAGTAAGAGAAAAGAAGATAGAATTTCAGTTTTAAGGAGTATGCTTTTAGAGTAATAAGTATTTAGAAAAGTGAAGAAGTAAAGTAAGGAAAGAAGATAGAATTTCAGTTTTAAAGAGTATGCTTTTAGAGTAATAAGTATTTAGAAAAGTGAAGAAGTAAAGTAAGAAAAGAAGATAGAATTTCAGTTTTAAGGAGTATGCTTTTAGAGTAATAAGTATTTAGAAAAGTGAAGAAGTAAAGTAAGAAAAGAAGATAGAATTTCAGTTTTAAAGAGTATGCTTTTAGAGTAATAAGTATTTAGAAAAGTGAAGAAGTAAAGTAAGAAAAGAAGATAGAATTTCAGTTTTAAGGAGTATGCTTTTAGAGTAATAAGTATTTAGAAAAGTGAAGAAGTAAAGTAAGAAAAGAAGATAGAGATTCAGTTTTGAGGAGTATGCTTTGAGAAGTAATAAGTATTTAGAAAAGTGAAGAAGTAAAGTAAGAAAAGAAGATAGAATTTCAGTTTTAAGGTTATGCTTTTAGAGTAATAAGTATTTAGAAAAGTGATGAAGTAAAGTAAGGAAAGAAGATAGAGTTTCAGTTTTAAGGAGTATGCTTTTAGAGTAATAAGTATTTAGAAAAGTGAAGAAGTAAAGTAAGGAAAGAAGATAGAGTTTCAGTTTCATTGAGTATGCTTTTAGAGTAATAAGTATTTAGAAAAGTGAAGAAGTAAAGTAAGAGAAAAGAAGATAGAATTTCAGTTTTAAAGAGTATGCTTTTAGAGTAATATGTATTTAGAAAAGTGAAGAAGTAAAGTAAGGAAAGAAGATAGAGTTTCAGTTTTAAAGAGTATGCTTTTAGAGTAATAAGTATTTAGAAAAGTGAAGAAGTAAAGTAAGGAAAGAAGATAGAGTTTCAGTTTCATTGAGTATGCTTTTAGAGTAATAAGTATTTAGAAAAGTGAAGAAGTAAAGTAAGAGAAAAGAAGATAGAATTTCAGTTTTAAAGAGTATGCTTTTAGAGTAATAAGTATTTAGAAAAGTGAAGAAGTAAAGTAAGAAAAGAAGATAGAATTTCAGTTTTAAGGAGTATGCTTTTAGAGTAATAAGTATTTAGAAAAGTGAAGAAGTAAAGTAAGGAAAGAAGATAGAGTTTCAGTTTTAAGGAGTATGCTTTTAGAGTAATAAGTATTTAGAAAAGTGAAGAAGTAAAGTTAGAAAAGAAGATAGAATTTCAGTTTTAAAGAGTATGCTTTTAGAGTAATAAGTATTTAGAAAAGTGAAGAAGTAAAGTAAGAAAAGAAGATAGAATTTCAGTTTCATTGAGTATGCTTTTAGAGTAATAAGTATTTAGAAAAGTGAAGAAGTAAAGTAAGGAAAGAAGATAGAATTTCAGTTTCATTGAGTATGCTTTTAGAGTAATAAGTATTTAGAAAAGTGAAGAAGTAAAGTAAGAAAAGAAGATAGAATTTCAGTTTTAAAGAGTATGCTTTTAGAGTAATAAGTATTTAGAAAAGTGAAGAAGTAAAGTAAGGAAAGAAGATAGAATTTCAGTTTTAAGGAGTATGCTTTTAGAGTAATAAGTATTTAGAAAAGTGAAGAAGTAAAGTAAGAAAAGAAGATAGAATTTCAGTTTTAAGGTTATGCTTTTAGAGTAATAAGTATTTAGAAAAGTGAAGAAGTAAAGTTAGAAAAGAAGATAGAATTTCAGTTTTAAAGAGTATGCTTTTAGAGTAATAAGTATTTAGAAAAGTGAAGAAGTAAAGTAAGAAAAGAAGATAGAATTTCAGTTTTAAGGAGTATGCTTTTAGAGTAATAAGTATTTAGAAAAGTGAAGAAGTAAAGTAAGGAAAGAAGATAGAATTTCAGTTTTAAGGAGTATGCTTTTAGAGTATTAAGTATTTTGAAAAGTGAAGAAGTAAAGTAAGGAAAGAAGATAGAATTTCAGTTTTAAGGAGTATGCTTTTAGAGTAATAAGTATTTAGAAAAGTGAAGAAGTAAAGTAAGAAAAGAAGATAGAATTTCAGTTTTAAAGAGTATGCTTTTAGAGTAATAAGTATTTAGAAAAGTGAAGAAGTAAAGTAAGAAAAGAAGATAGAATTTCAGTTTTAAGGAGTATGCTTTTAGAGTAATAAGTATTTAGAAAAGTGAAGAAGTAAAGTAAGAGAAAAGAAGATAGAATTTCAGTTTTAAGGATTATGCTTTTAGAGTAATAAGTATTTAGAAAAGTAAAGAAGTAAAGTAAGAGAAAAGAAGATAGAATTTCAGTTTTAAGGAGTATGCTTTTAGAGTAATAAGTATTTAGAAAAGTGAAGAAGTAAAGTTAGAAAAGAAGATAGAGTTTCAGTTTTAAAGAGTATGCTTTTAGAGTAATAAGTATTTAGAAAAGTGAAGAAGTAAAGTAAGAGAAAAGAAGATAGAATTTCAGTTTTAAGGATTATGCTTTTAGAGTAATAAGTATTTAGAAAAGTAAAGAAGTAAAGTAAGAAAAGAAGATAGAATTTCAGTTTTAAGGAGTATGCTTTTAGAGTAATAAGTATTTAGAAAAGTGAAGAAGTAAAGTAAGGAAAGAAGATAGAGTTTCAGTTTTAAGGAGTATGCTTTTAGAGTAATAAGTATTTAGAAAAGTGAAGAAGTAAAGTAAGAAAAGAAGATAGAATTTCAGTTTTAAGGTTATGCTTTTAGAGTAATAAGTATTTAGAAAAGTGATGAAGTAAAGTAAGGAAAGAAGATAGAGTTTCAGTTTTAAGGAGTATGCTTTTAGAGTAATAAGTATTTAGAAAAGTGAAGAAGTAAAGTAAGGAAAGAAGATAGAGTTTCAGTTTCATTGAGTATGCTTTTAGAGTAATAAGTATTTAGAAAAGTGAAGAAGTAAAGTAATAAAAGAAGAGAGAATTTCAGTTTTAAGGAGTATGCTTTTAGAGTAATAAGTATTTAGAAAAGTGAAGAAGTAAAGTAATAAAAGAAGAGAGAATTTCAGTTTTAAGGAGTATGCTTTTAGAGTAATAAGTATTTAGAAAAGTGAAGAAGTAAAGTAAGGAAAGAAGATAGAGTTTCAGTTTTAAGGAGTATGCTTTTAGAGTAATAAGTATTTAGAAAAGTGAAGAAGTAAAGTAAGAAAAGAAGATAGAATTTCAGTTTTAAGGAGTATGCTTTTAGAGTAATAAGTATTTAGAAAAGTGAAGAAGTAAAGTAAGAGAAAAGAAGATAGAATTTCAGTTTTAAAGAGTATGCTTTTAGAGTATTAAGTATTTTGAAAAGTGAAGAAGTAAAGTAAGGAAAGAAGATAGAGTTTCAGTTTTAAGGAGTATGCTTTTAGAGTAATAAGTATTTAGAAAAGTGAAGAAGTAAAGTAAGAAAAGAAGATAGAATTTCAGTTTTAAAGAGTATGCTTTTAGAGTAATAAGTATTTAGAAAAGTGAAGAAGTAAAGTAAGGAAAGAAGATAGAATTTCAGTTTTAAGGAGTATGCTTTTAGAGTAATAAGTATTTAGAAAAGTGAAGAAGTAAAGTAAGGAAAGAAGATAGAGTTTCAGTTTTAAGGAGTATGCTTTTAGAGTAATAAGTATTTAGAAAAGTGAAGAAGTAAAGTAAGAAAAGAAGATAGAATTTCAGTTTTAAAGAGTATGCTTTTAGAGTAATAAGTATTTAGAAAAGTGAAGAAGTAAAGTAAGAAAAGAAGATAGAATTTCAGTTTTAAGGAGTATGCTTTTAGAGTAATAAGTATTTAGAAAAGTGAAGAAGTAAAGTAAGAGAAAAGAAGATAGAATTTCAGTTTTAAGGATTATGCTTTTAGAGTAATAAGTATTTTGAAAAGTGAAGAAGTAAAGTAAGGAAAGAAGATAGAGTTTCAGTTTTAAGGAGTATGCTTTTAGAGTAATAAGTATTTAGAAAAGTGAAGAAGTAAAGTAAGAAAAGAAGATAGAATTTCAGTTTTAAAGAGTATGCTTTTAGAGTAATAAGTATTTAGAAAAGTGAAGAAGTAAAGTAAGGAAAGAAGATAGAATTTCAGTTTTAAGGAGTATGCTTTTAGAGTATTAAGTATTTTGAAAAGTGAAGAAGTAAAGTAAGGAAAGAAGATAGAGTTTCAGTTTCATTGAGTATGCTTTTAGAGTAATAAGTATTTAGAAAAGTGAAGAAGTAAAGTAAGAGAAAAGAAGATAGAATTTCAGTTTTAAAGAGTATGCTTTTAGAGTAATAAGTATTTAGAAAAGTGAAGAAGTAAAGTAAGAAAAGAAGATAGAATTTCAGTTTTAAGGAGTATGCTTTTAGAGTAATAAGTATTTAGAAAAGTGAAGAAGTAAAGTAAGAGAAAAGAAGATAGAATTTCAGTTTTAAGGATTATGCTTTTAGAGTAATAAGTATTTAGAAAAGTAAAGAAGTAAAGTAAGAGAAAAGAAGATAGAATTTCAGTTTTAAGGAGTATGCTTTTAGAGTAATAAGTATTTAGAAAAGTGAAGAAGTAAAGTTAGAAAAGAAGATAGAGTTTCAGTTTTAAAGAGTATGCTTTTAGAGTAATAAGTATTTAGAAAAGTGAAGAAGTAAAGTAAGAGAAAAGAAGATAGAATTTCAGTTTTAAGGAGTATGCTTTTAGAGTAATAAGTATTTAGAAAAGTGAAGAAGTAAAGTAAGAAAAGAAGATAGAGATTCAGTTTTAAGGATTATGCTTTTAGAGTAATAAGTATTTTGAAAAGTGAAGAAGTAAAGTAAGGAAAGAAGATAGAGTTTCAGTTTTAAGGAGTATGCTTTTAGAGTAATAAGTATTTAGAAAAGTGAAGAAGTAAAGTAAGAAAAGAAGATAGAATTTCAGTTTTAAGGAGTATGCTTTTAGAGTAATAAGTATTTAGAAAAGTGAAGAAGTAAAGTAAGGAAAGAAGATAGAGTTTCAGTTTCATTGAGTATGCTTTTAGAGTAATAAGTATTTAGAAAAGTGAAGAAGTAAAGTAAGAAAAGAAGAGAGAATTTCAGTTTTGAGGAGTATGCTTTGAGAAGTAATAAGTATTTAGAAAAGTGAAGAAGTAAAGTAAGGAAAGAAGATAGAGATTGAGTTTTGAGGAGTATGCTTTGAGAAGTAATAAGTATTTAGAAAAGTGAAGAAGTAAAGTAAGAAAAGAAGAGAGAATTTCAGTTTTAAGTTGTATGCTTTGAGTAATAAGTATTTAGAAAAGTGAAGAAGTAAAGTAAGAAAAGAAGATAGAATTTCAGTTTTAAAGAGTATGCTTTTAGAGTAATAAGTATTTAGAAAAGTGAAGAAGTAAAGTAAGAAAAGAAGATAGAATTTCAGTTTTAAGGAGTATGCTTTTAGAGTAATAAGTATTTAGAAAAGTGAAGAAGTAAAGTAAGAAAAGAAGATAGAGTTTCAGTTTTAAGGAGTATGCTTTTAGAGTAATAAGTATTTAGAAAAGTGAAGAAGTAAAGTAAGAAAAGAAGATAGAATTTCAGTTTTAAGGAGTATGCTTTTAGAGTAATAAGTATTTAGAAAAGTGAAGAAGTAAAGTAAGGAAAGAAGATAGAATTTCAGTTTCATTGAGTATGCTTTTAGAGTAATAAGTATTTAGAAAAGTGAAGAAGTAAAGTAAGAAAAGAAGATAGAATTTCAGTTTTAAAGAGTATGCTTTTAGAGTAATAAGTATTTAGAAAAGTGAAGAAGTAAAGTAAGAGAAAAGAAGATAGAATTTCAGTTTTAAGGAGTATGCTTTTAGAGTAATAAGTATTTAGAAAAGTGAAGAAGTAAAGTAAGAAAAGAAGATAGAATTTCAGTTTTAAGGAGTATGCTTTTAGAGTAATAAGTATTTAGAAAAGTGAAGAAGTAAAGTAAGAAAAGAAGATAGAATTTCAGTTTTGAGGAGTATGCTTTGAGAGTAATAAGTATTTAGAAAAGTGAAGAAGTAAAGTAAGAAAAGAAGATAGAATTTCAGTTTTGAGGAGTATGCTTTGAGAGTAATAAGTATTTAGAAAAGTGAAGAAGTAAAGTAAGGAAAGAAGATAGAATTTCAGTTTTAAGGAGTATGCTTTTAGAGTAATAAGTATTTAGAAAAGTGAAGAAGTAAAGTAAGAAAAGAAGATAGAGTTTCAGTTTTAAGGAGTATGCTTTTAGAGTAATAAGTATTTAGAAAAGTGAAGAAGTAAAGTAAGAAAAGAAGATAGAATTTCAGTTTTAAAGAGTATGCTTTTAGAGTAATAAGTATTTAGAAAAGTGAAGAAGTAAAGTAAGAAAAGAAGATAGAATTTCAGTTTTAAGGAGTATGCTTTTAGAGTAATAAGTATTTAGAAAAGTGAAGAAGTAAAGTAAGAGAAAAGAAGATAGAATTTCAGTTTTAAGGAGTATGCTTTTAGAGTAATAAGTATTTAGAAAAGTGAAGAAGTAAAGTAAGAGAAAAGAAGATAGAATTTCAGTTTTAAGGAGTATGCTTTTAGAGTAATAAGTATTTAGAAAAGTGAAGAAGTAAAGTTAGAAAAGAAGATAGAATTTCAGTTTTAAAGAGTATGCTTTTAGAGTAATAAGTATTTAGAAAAGTGAAGAAGTAAAGTAAGAAAAGAAGATAGAATTTCAGTTTTAAGGAGTATGCTTTTAGAGTAATAAGTATTTAGAAAAGTGAAGAAGTAAAGTAAGAAAAGAAGATAGAATTTCAGTTTTAAAGAGTATGCTTTTAGAGTAATAAGTATTTAGAAAAGTGAAGAAGTAAAGTAAGAAAAGAAGATAGAATTTCAGTTTTAAGGAGTATGCTTTTAGAGTAATAAGTATTTAGAAAAGTGAAGAAGTAAAGTAAGAAAAGAAGATAGAGATTCAGTTTTGAGGAGTATGCTTTGAGAAGTAATAAGTATTTAGAAAAGTGAAGAAGTAAAGTAAGAAAAGAAGATAGAATTTCAGTTTTAAGGTTATGCTTTTAGAGTAATAAGTATTTAGAAAAG
Source organism: Loxodes magnus (assembly GCA_946699065.1). Taxonomy (NCBI): domain Eukaryota; phylum Ciliophora; class Karyorelictea; order Loxodida; family Loxodidae; genus Loxodes; species Loxodes magnus. The sequence continues at coordinate 26,057 of CAMPDV010004002.1, forward strand.
TGAAGAAGTAAAGTAAGGAAAGAAGATAGAGTTTCAGTTTTAAGGAGTATGCTTTTAGAGTAATAAGTATTTAGAAAAGTGAAGAAGTAAAGTAAGGAAAGAAGATAGAGTTTCAGTTTTAAGGAGTATGCTTTTAGAGTAATAAGTATTTAGAAAAGTGAAGAAGTAAAGTAAGAGAAAAGAAGATAGAATTTCAGTTTTAAAGAGTATGCTTTTAGAGTAATAAGTATTTAGAAAAGTGAAGAAGTAAAGTAAGGAAAGAAGATAGAGTTTCAGTTTTAAGGAGTATGCTTTTAGAGTAATAAGTATTTAGAAAAGTGAAGAAGTAAAGTAAGAAAAGAAGATAGAATTTCAGTTTTAAAGAGTATGCTTTTAGAGTAATAAGTATTTAGAAAAGTGAAGAAGTAAAGTAAGGAAAGAAGATAGAATTTCAGTTTTAAGGAGTATGCTTTTAGAGTATTAAGTATTTTGAAAAGTGAAGAAGTAAAGTAAGGAAAGAAGATAGAGTTTCAGTTTTAAGGAGTATGCTTTTAGAGTAATAAGTATTTAGAAAAGTGAAGAAGTAAAGTAAGAAAAGAAGATAGAATTTCAGTTTTAAAGAGTATGCTTTTAGAGTAATAAGTATTTAGAAAAGTGAAGAAGTAAAGTAAGAAAAGAAGATAGAATTTCAGTTTTAAGGAGTATGCTTTTAGAGTAATAAGTATTTAGAAAAGTGAAGAAGTAAAGTAAGAGAAAAGAAGATAGAATTTCAGTTTTAAGGATTATGCTTTTAGAGTAATAAGTATTTAGAAAAGTAAAGAAGTAAAGTAAGAGAAAAGAAGATAGAATTTCAGTTTTAAGGAGTATGCTTTTAGAGTAATAAGTATTTAGAAAAGTGAAGAAGTAAAGTTAGAAAAGAAGATAGAGTTTCAGTTTTAAAGAGTATGCTTTTAGAGTAATAAGTATTTAGAAAAGTGAAGAAGTAAAGTAAGAAAAGAAGATAGAATTTCAGTTTTAAGGAGTATGCTTTTAGAGTAATAAGTATTTAGAAAAGTGAAGAAGTAAAGTAAGAAAAGAAGATAGAATTTCAGTTTTAAGGAGTATGCTTTTAGAGTAATAAGTATTTAGAAAAGTGAAGAAGTAAAGTAAGAAAAGAAGATAGAATTTCAGTTTTAAGGAGTATGCTTTTAGAGTAATAAGTATTTAGAAAAGTGAAGAAGTAAAGTAAGAAAAGAAGATAGAGATTTCAGTTTTAAGGAGTATGCTTTGAGAGTAATAAGTATTTAGAAAAGTGAAGAAGTAAAGTAAGAAAAGAAGATAGAATTTCAGTTTTAAGGTTATGCTTTTAGAGTAATAAGTATTTAGAAAAGTGAAGAAGTAAAGTAAGGAAAGAAGATAGAGTTTCAGTTTTAAGGAGTATGCTTTTAGAGTAATAAGTATTTAGAAAAGTGAAGAAGTAAAGTAAGGAAAGAAGATAGAGTTTCAGTTTTAAGGAGTATGCTTTTAGAGTAATAAGTATTTAGAAAAGTGAAGAAGTAAAGTAAGAAAAGAAGATAGAATTTCAGTTTTAAAGAGTATGCTTTTAGAGTAATAAGTATTTAGAAAAGTGAAGAAGTAAAGTAAGGAAAGAAGATAGAGATTCAGTTTTGAGGAGTATGCTTTGAGAAGTAATAAGTATTTAGAAAAGTGAAGAAGTAAAGTAAGAAAAGAAGATAGAATTTCAGTTTCATTGAGTATGCTTTTAGAGTAATAAGTATTTAGAAAAGTGAAGAAGTAAAGTAAGAAAAGAAGAGAGAATTTCAGTTTTAAGTTGTATGCTTTGAGATAAAATAAGTATTTAGAAAAGTGAAGAAGTAAAGTAAGAAAAGAAGATAGAATTTCAGTTTTAAGGTTATGCTTTTAGAGTAATAAGTATTTAGAAAAGTGAAGAAGTAAAGTAAGAAAAGAAGATAGAATTTCAGTTTTAAGGAGTATGCTTTTAGAGTAATAAGTATTTTGAAAAGTGAAGAAGTAAAGTAAGAAAAGAAGATAGAATTTCAGTTTTAAGGTTATGCTTTTAGAGTAATAAGTATTTAGAAAAGTGAAGAAGTAAAGTAAGAAAAGAAGATAGAATTTCAGTTTTAAGGAGTATGCTTTTAGAGTAATAAGTATTTAGAAAAGTGAAGAAGTAAAGTAAGAAAAGAAGATAGAATTTCAGTTTTATTGAGTATGCTTTTAGAGTATTAAGTATTTTGAAAAGTGAAGAAGTAAAGTAAGGAAAGAAGATAGAATTTCAGTTTTAAGGAGTATGCTTTTAGAGTAATAAGTATTTAGAAAAGTGAAGAAGTAAAGTAAGAAAAGAAGATAGAATTTCAGTTTTAAGGAGTATGCTTTTAGAGTAATAAGTATTTAGAAAAGTGAAGAAGTAAAGTAAGAAAGAAGATAGAATTTCAGTTTTAAGGAGTATGCTTTTAGAGTAATAAGTATTTAGAAAAGTGAAGAAGTAAAGTAAGGAAAGAAGATAGAGTTTCAGTTTTAAGGAGTATGCTTTTAGAGTAATAAGTATTTAGAAAAGTGAAGAAGTAAAGTAATAAAAGAAGATAGAATTTCAGTTTTAAGGAGTATGCTTTTAGAGTAATAAGTATTTAGAAAAGTGAAGAAGTAAAGTAAGAAAAGAAGATAGAATTTCAGTTTTAAGGAGTATGCTTTTAGAGTAATAAGTATTTAGAAAAGTGAAGAAGTAAAGTAAGAAAAGAAGATAGAATTTCAGTTTTAAGGAGTATGCTTTTAGAGTAATAAGTATTTAGAAAAGTGAAGAAGTAAAGTAAGGAAAGAAGATAGAATTTCAGTTTTAAGTTGTATGCTTTGAGAGTAATAAGTATTTAGAAAAGTGAAGAAGTAAAGTAAGGAAAGAAGATAGAATTTCAGTTTTAAGGAGTATGCTTTTAGAGTAATAAGTATTTTGAAAAGTGAAGAAGTAAAGTAAGAAAAGAAGATAGAATTTCAGTTTTAAGAGTATGCTTTTAGAGTAATAAGTATTTAGAAAAGTGAAGAAGTAAAGTAAGAAAAGAAGATAGAATTTCAGTTTTAAGGAGTATGCTTTTAGAGTAATAAGTATTTAGAAAAGTGAAGAAGTAAAGTAAGAAAAGAAGAGAGAATTTCAGTTTTAAGGAGTATGCTTTTAGAGTAATAAGTATTTAGAAAAGTGAAGAAGTAAAGTAAGAATAGAAGATAGAATTTCAGTTTCATTGAGTATGCTTTTAGAGTATTAAGTATTTTGAAAAGTGAAGAAGTAAAGTAAGGAAAGAAGATAGAATTTCAGTTTCATTGAGTATGCTTTTAGAGTAATAAGTATTTAGAAAAGTGAAGAAGTAAAGTAAGAAAAGAAGATAGAATTTCAGTTTTAAGGTTATGCTTTTAGAGTAATAAGTATTTAGAAAAGTGAAGAAGTAAAGTAAGAATAGAAGATAGAATTTCAGTTTTAAGGAGTATGCTTTTAGAGTAATAAGTATTTAGAAAAGTGAAGAAGTAAAGTTAGAAAAGAAGATAGAATTTCAGTTTTAAGGAGTATACTTTAAGAGTAATAAGTATTTAGAAAAGTGAAGAAGTAAAGTAAGAAAAGAAGATAGAATTTCAGTTTTAAGGTTATGCTTTTAGAGTAATAAGTATTTAGAAAAGTGAAGAAGTAAAGTAAGGAAAAGAAGAGAGAATTTCAGTTTTAAGGTTATGCTTTTAGAGTAATAAGTATTTAGAAAAGTGAAGAAGTAAAGTAAGAAAAGAAGAGAGAATTTCAGTTTTAAGTTTATGCTTTTAGAGTAATAAGTATTTAGAAAAGTGAAGAAGTAAAGTAAGAAAAGAAGATAGAATTTCAGTTTTAAGGAGTATGCTTTTAGAGTAATAAGTATTTAGAAAAGTGAAGAAGTAAAGTAAGAAAAGAAGATAGAATTTCAGTTTTAAGGAGTATGCTTTTAGAGTAATAAGTATTTAGAAAAGTGAAGAAGTAAAGTAAGGAAAAGAAGATAGAATTTCAGTTTTAAGGAGTATGCTTTTAGAGTAATAAGTATTTTGAAAAGTGAAGAAGTAAAGTAAGAAAAGAAGATAGAATTTCAGTTTTAAGGAGTATGCTTTTAGAGTAATAAGTATTTAGAAAAGTGAAGAAGTAAAGTTAGAAAAGAAGATAGAATTTCAGTTTTAAGGAGTATACTTTTAGAGTAATAAGTATTTAGAAAAGTGAAGAAGTAAAGTAAGAAAAGAAGATAGAATTTCAGTTTTAAGGAGTATGCTTTTAGAGTAATAAGTATTTAGAAAAGTGAAGAAGTAAAGTAAGGAAAGAAGATAGAATTTCAGTTTTAAGGAGTATGCTTTTAGAGTAATAAGTATTTAGAAAAGTGAAGAAGTAAAGTAAGAAAAGAAGATAGAATTTCAGTTTTAAGGAGTATGCTTTTAGAGTAATAAGTATTTAGAAAAGTGAAGAAGTAAAGTAAGGAAAGAAGATAGAATTTCAGTTTTAAGGAGTATGCTTTTAGAGTAATAAGTATTTAGAAAAGTGAAGAAGTAAAGTAAGGAAAGAAGATAGAATTTCAGTTTTAAGGAGTATGTTTTTAGAGTAATAAGTATTTAGAAAAGTGAAGAAGTAAAGTAAGGAAAGAAGATAGAATTTCAGTTTTAAGGAGTATGCTTTTAGAGTAATAAGTATTTAGAAAAGTGAAGAAGTAAAGTAATAAAAGAAGATAGAATTTCAGTTTTAAGGAGTATGCTTTTAGAGTAATAAGTATTTAGAAAAGTGAAGAAGTAAAGTAAGAAAAGAAGAGAGAATTTCAGTTTTAAAGAGTATGCTTTTAGAGTAATAAGTATTTAGAAAAGTGAAGAAGTAAAGTAAGGAAAGAAGATAGAGATTCAGTTTTGAGGAGTATGCTTTGAGAGTAAAATAAGTATTTAGAAAAGTGAAGAAGTAAAGTAAGAAAAGAAGAGAGAATTTCAGTTTTAAGTTTATGCTTTTAGAGTAATAAGTATTTAGAAAAGTGAAGAAGTAAAGTAAGAAAAGAAGATAGAATTTCAGTTTTAAGGAGTATGCTTTGAGAAGTAATAAGTATTTAGAAAAGTGAAGAAGTAAAGTAAGAGAAAAGAAGATAGAATTTCAGTTTCATTGAGTATGCTTTTAGAGTAATAAGTATTTAGAAAAGTGAAGAAGTAAAGTAAGAGAAAAGAAGATAGAATTTCAGTTTTAAAGAGTATGCTTTGAGAAGTAATAAGTATTTTGAAAAGTGAAGAAGTAAAGTAAGAAAAGAAGATAGAATTTCAGTTTTAAAGAGTATGCTTTTAGAGTAATAAGTATTTAGAAAAGTGAAGAAGTAAAGTAAGGAAAGAAGATAGAATTTCAGTTTCATTGAGTATGCTTTTAGAGTAATAAGTATTTAGAAAAGTGAAGAAGTAAAGTAAGAAAAGAAGATAGAATTTCAGTTTTAAAGAGTATGCTTTTAGAGTAATAAGTATTTAGAAAAGTGAAGAAGTAAAGTAAGGAAAGAAGATAGAGATTCAGTTTTGAGGAGTATGCTTTGAGATAAAATAAGTATTTAGAAAAGTGAAGAAGTAAAGTAAGAAAAGAAGAGAGAATTTCAGTTTTAAGTTTATGCTTTTAGAGTAATAAGTATTTAGAAAAGTGAAGAAGTAAAGTAAGAAAATAAGATAGAGTTTCAGTTTTAAAGAGTATGCTTTTAGAGTAATAAGTATTTAGAAAAGTGAAGAAGTAAAGTAAGAAAAGAAGATAGAATTTCAGTTTTAAGGTTATGCTTTTAGAGTAATAAGTATTTAGAAAAGTGAAGAAGTAAAGTAAGAAAAGAAGATAGAGTTTCAGTTTTAAGGAGTATGCTTTTAGAGTAATAAGTATTTAGAAAAGTGAAGAAGTAAAGTAAGGAAAGAAGATAGAATTTCAGTTTTAAGGAGTATGCTTTTAGAGTAATAAGTATTTAGAAAAGTGAAGAAGTAAAGTAAGGAAAGAAGATAGAATTTCAGTTTTAAGGAGTATGCTTTTAGAGTAATAAGTATTTAGAAAAGTGAAGAAGTAAAGTAATAAAAGAAGATAGAATTTCAGTTTTAAGGAGTATGCTTTTAGAGTAATAAGTATTTAGAAAAGTGAAGAAGTAAAGAAAGAAAAGAAGATAGAGATTCAGTTTTGAGGAGTATGCTTTGAGAAGTAATAAGTATTTAGAAAAGTGAAGAAGTAAAGTAAGGAAAGAAGATAGAATTTCAGTTTTAAGTTGTATGCTTTTAGAGTAATAAGTATTTAGAAAAGTGAAGAAGTAAAGTAAGAAAAGAAGATAGAATTTCAGTTTCATTGAGTATGCTTTTAGAGTAATAAGTATTTAGAAAAGTGAAGAAGTAAAGTAAGAAAAGAAGATAGAATTTCAGTTTCATTGAGTATGCTTTTAGAGTAATAAGTATTTAGAAAAGTGAAGAAGTAAAGTAAGAAAAGAAGAGAGAATTTCAGTTTTAAGGAGTATGCTTTTAGAGTAATAAGTATTTAGAAAAGTGAAGAAGTAAAGTAAGAGAAAAGAAGATAGAATTTCAGTTTTAAGTTGTTTGCTTTGAGATAAAATAAGTATTTAGAAAAGTGAAGAAGTAAAGAAAGAAAAGAAGATAGAATTTCAGTTTTAAGGAGTATGCTTTTAGAGTAATAAGTATTTAGAAAAGTGAAGAAGTAAAGTAAGGAAAGAAGATAGAATTTCAGTTTAAAGAGTATGCTTTTAGAGTAATAAGTATTTAGAAAAGTGAAGAAGTAAAGTAAGAAAAGAAGATAGAATTTCAGTTTCATTGAGTATGCTTTTAGAGTAATAAGTATTTAGAAAAGTGAAGAAGTAAAGTAAGAAAAGAAGATAGAATTTCAGTTTCATTGAGTATGCTTTTAGAGTAATAAGTATTTATAAAAGTGAAGAAGTAAAGTAAGAGAAAAGAAGATAGAATTTCAGTTTTAAAGAGTATGCTTTTAGAGTAATAAGTATTTATAAAAGTGAAGAAGTAAAGTAAGAAAAGAAGATAGAGATTCAGTTTCATTGAGTATGCTTTTAGAGTAATAAGTATTTAGAAAAGTGAAGAAGTAAAGTAAGAAAAGAAGATAGAATTTCAGTTTTAAGTTGTATGCTTTGAGATAAAATAAGTATTTAGAAAAGTGAAGAAGTAAAGTAAGAAAAGAAGATAGAATTTCAGTTTTAAGTTGTATGCTTTGAGATAAAATAAGTATTTAGAAAAGTGAAGAAGTAAAGTAAGAAAAGAAGATAGAATTTCAGTTTCATTGAGTATGCTTTTAGAGTAATAAGTATTTAGAAAAGTGAAGAAGTAAAGTAAGAAAAGAAGATAGAATTTCAGTTTCATTGAGTATGCTTTTAGAGTAATAAGTATTTAGAAAAGTGAAGAAGTAAAGTAAGAAAAGAAGAGAGAATTTCAGTTTTAAGGAGTATGCTTTTAGAGTAATAAGTATTTAGAAAAGTGAAGAAGTAAAGTAAGAAAAGAAGATAGAATTTCAGTTTCATTGAGTATGCTTTTAGAGTAATAAGTATTTAGAAAAGTGAAGAAGTAAAGTAAGAAAAGAAGAGAGAATTTCAGTTTTAAGGAGTATGCTTTTAGAGTAATAAGTATTTAGAAAAGTGAAGAAGTAAAGTAAGAAAAGAAGATAGAATTTCAGTTTTAAGGAGTATGCTTTGAGAAGTAATAAGTATTTAGAAAAGTGAAGAAGTAAAGTAAGAGAAAAGAAGATAGAATTTCAGTTTCATTGAGTATGCTTTTAGAGTAATAAGTATTTAGAAAAGTGAAGAAGTAAAGTAAGGAAAAAAGATAGAGATTCAGTTTTTAGGAGTATGCTTTTAGAGTAATAAGTATTTAGAAAAGTGAAGAAGTAAAGTAAGAAAAGAAGATAGAATTTCAGTTTTTAGGATTATGCTTTTAGAGTAATAAGTATTTAGAAAAGTGAAGAAGTAAAGTAAGAAAAGAAGATAGAATTTCAGTTTTAAGGAGTATGCTTTTAGAGTAATAAGTATTTAGAAAAGTGAAGAAGTGAAGTAAGAGAAAAGAAGATAGAGTTTCAGTTTTAAGGAGTATGCTTTTAGAGTAATAAGTATTTAGAAAAGTGAAGAAGTAAGTAAGAAAAGAAGAGAGAATTTCAGTTTTAAGTTGTATGCTTTGAGATAAAATAAGTATTTAGAAAAGTGAAGAAGTAAAGTAAGAAAAGAAGATAGAATTTCAGTTTTAAGTTGTATGCTTTGAGATAAAATAAGTATTTAGAAAAGTGAAGAAGTAAAGTAAGAAAAGAAGATAGAATTTCAGTTTTAAAGAGTATGCTTTTAGAGTAATAAGTATTTAGAAAACTGAAGAAGTAAAGTAAGAAAAGAAGATAGAATTTCAGTTTCATTGAGTATGCTTTTAGAGTAATAAGTATTTAGAAAAGTGAAGAAGTAAAGTAAGAAAAGAAGATAGAATTTCAGTTTTAAAGAGTATGCTTTTAGAGTAATAAGTATTTAGAAAAGTGAAGAAGTAAAGTAAGAAAAGAAGATAGAGATTCAGTTTTGAGGAGTATGCTTTGAGAAGTAATAAGTATTTAGAAAAGTGAAGAAGTAAAGTAAGAGAAAAGAAGATAGAATTTCAGTTTCATTGAGTATGCTTTTAGAGTAATAAGTCTTTAGAAAAGTGAAGAAGTAAAGTAAGAAAAGAAGAGAGAATTTCAGTTTTAAAGAGTATGCTTTTAGAGTAATAAGTATTTAGAAAAGTGAAGAAGTAAAGTAAGAAAAGAAGATAGAATTTCAGATTTAAAGAGTATGCTTTTAGAGTAATAAGTATTTAGAAAAGTGAAGAAGTAAAGTAAGAAAAGAAGATAGAATTTCAGTTTTAAAGAGTATGCTTTTAGAGTAATAAGTATTTAGAAAACTGAAGAAGTAAAGTAAGAAAAGAAGATAGAATTTCAGTTTCATTGAGTATGCTTTTAGAGTAATAAGTATTTAGAAAAGTGAAGAAGTAAAGTAAGAAAAGAAGATAGAATTTCAGTTTCATTGAGTATGCTTTTAGAGTAATAAGTATTTAGAAAAGTGAAGAAGTAAAGTAAGAAAAGAAGAGAGAATTTCAGTTTTAAGGAGTATGCTTTTAGAGTAATAAGTATTTAGAAAAGTGAAGAAGTAAAGTAAGAAAAGAAGATAGAATTTCAGTTTTAAGGAGTATGCTTTGAGAAGTAATAAGTATTTAGAAAAGTGAAGAAGTAAAGTTAGAAAATAAGATAGAATTTCAGTTTTAAAGAGTATGCTTTTAGAGTAATAAGTATTTAGAAAAGTGAAGAAGTAAAGTAAGGAAAGAAGATAGAATTTCAGTTTTAAGTTTATGCTTTTAGAGTAATAAGTATTTAGAAAAGTGAAGAAGTAAAGTAAGAAAAGAAGATAGAATTTCAGTTTTAAGGAGTATGCTTTTAGAGTAATAAGTATTTAGAAAAGTGAAGAAGTGAAGTAAGAGAAAAGAAGATAGAGTTTCAGTTTTAAGGAGTATGCTTTTAGAGTAATAAGTATTTAGAAAAGTGAAGAAGTAAGTAAGAAAAGAAGAGAGAATTTCAGTTTTAAGTTGTATGCTTTGAGATAAAATAAGTATTTAGAAAAGTGAAGAAGTAAAGTAAGAAAAGAAGATAGAATTTCAGTTTTAAGTTGTATGCTTTGAGATAAAATAAGTATTTAGAAAAGTGAAGAAGTAAAGTAAGAAAAGAAGATAGAATTTCAGTTTTAAAGAGTATGCTTTTAGAGTAATAAGTATTTAGAAAACTGAAGAAGTAAAGTAAGAAAAGAAGATAGAATTTCAGTTTCATTGAGTATGCTTTTAGAGTAATAAGTATTTAGAAAAGTGAAGAAGTAAAGTAAGAAAAGAAGATAGAATTTCAGTTTTAAAGAGTATGCTTTTAGAGTAATAAGTATTTAGAAAAGTGAAGAAGTAAAGTAAGAAAAGAAGATAGAGATTCAGTTTTGAGGAGTATGCTTTGAGAAGTAATAAGTATTTAGAAAAGTGAAGAAGTAAAGTAAGAAAAGAAGATAGAGATTCAGTTTTGAGGAGTATGCTTTGAGAAGTAATAAGTATTTAGAAAAGTGAAGAAGTAAAGTAAGAGAAAAGAAGATAGAATTTCAGTTTCATTGAGTATGCTTTTAGAGTAATAAGTCTTTAGAAAAGTGAAGAAGTAAAGTAAGAAAAGAAGAGAGAATTTCAGTTTTAAAGAGTATGCTTTTAGAGTAATAAGTATTTAGAAAAGTGAAGAAGTAAAGTAAGAAAAGAAGATAGAATTTCAGATTTAAAGAGTATGCTTTTAGAGTAATAAGTATTTAGAAAAGTGAAGAAGTAAAGTAAGAAAAGAAGATAGAATTTCAGTTTTAAAGAGTATGCTTTTAGAGTAATAAGTATTTAGAAAACTGAAGAAGTAAAGTAAGAAAAGAAGATAGAATTTCAGTTTCATTGAGTATGCTTTTAGAGTAATAAGTATTTAGAAAAGTGAAGAAGTAAAGTAAGAAAAGAAGATAGAATTTCAGTTTCATTGAGTATGCTTTTAGAGTAATAAGTATTTAGAAAAGTGAAGAAGTAAAGTAAGAAAAGAAGAGAGAATTTCAGTTTTGAGGAGTATGCTTTTAGAGTAATAAGTATTTAGAAAAGTGAAGAAGTAAAGTAAGAAAAGAAGATAGAATTTCAGTTTTAAGGAGTATGCTTTGAGAAGTAATAAGTATTTAGAAAAGTGAAGAAGTAAAGTTAGAAAATAAGATAGAATTTCAGTTTTAAAGAGTATGCTTTTAGAGTAATAAGTATTTAGAAAAGTGAAGAAGTAAAGTAAGGAAAGAAGATAGAATTTCAGTTTTAAGTTTATGCTTTTAGAGTAATAAGTATTTAGAAAAGTGAAGAAGTAAAGTAAGAAAAGAAGATAGAATTTCAGTTTTAAGGAGTATGCTTTTAGAGTAATAAGTATTTAGAAAAGTGAAGAAGTGAAGTAAGAGAAAAGAAGATAGAGTTTCAGTTTTAAGGAGTATGCTTTTAGAGTAATAAGTATTTAGAAAAGTGAAGAAGTAAGTAAGAAAAGAAGAGAGAATTTCAGTTTTAAGTTGTATGCTTTGAGATAAAATAAGTATTTAGAAAAGTGAAGAAGTAAAGTAAGAAAAGAAGATAGAATTTCAGTTTTAAGTTGTATGCTTTGAGATAAAATAAGTATTTAGAAAAGTGAAGAAGTAAAGTAAGAAAAGAAGATAGAATTTCAGTTTTAAAGAGTATGCTTTTAGAGTAATAAGTATTTAGAAAACTGAAGAAGTAAAGTAAGAAAAGAAGATAGAATTTCAGTTTCATTGAGTATGCTTTTAGAGTAATAAGTATTTAGAAAAGTGAAGAAGTAAAGTAAGAAAAGAAGATAGAATTTCAGTTTTAAAGAGTATGCTTTTAGAGTAATAAGTATTTAGAAAAGTGAAGAAGTAAAGTAAGAAAAGAAGATAGAGATTCAGTTTTGAGGAGTATGCTTTGAGAAGTAATAAGTATTTAGAAAAGTGAAGAAGTAAAGTAAGGAAAGAAGATAGAATTTCAGTTTTGAGGAGTATGCTTTGAGAAGTAATAAGTATTTAGAAAAGTGCAGAAGTAAAGTAAGAGAAAAGAAGATAGAATTTCAGTTTCATTGAGTATGCTTTTAGAGTAATAAGTATTTAGAAAAGTGAAGAAGTAAAGTAAGAAAAGAAGAGAGAATTTCAGTTTTAAAGAGTATGCTTTTAGAGTAATAAGTATTTAGAAAAGTGAAGAAGTAAAGTAAGAAAAGAAGATAGAATTTCAGATTTAAAGAGTATGCTTTTAGAGTAATAAGTATTTAGAAAAGTGAAGAAGTAAAGTTAGAAAATAAGATAGAATTTCAGTTTTAAAGAGTATGCTTTTAGAGTAATAAGTATTTAGAAAAGTGAAGAAGTAAAGTAAGAAAAGAAGATAGAGTTTCAGTTTTAAAGAGTATGCTTTTAGAGTAATAAGTATTTAGAAAAGTGAAGAAGTAAAGTAAGAAAAGAAGATAGAATTTCAGTTTTAAGGAGTATGCTTTTAGAGTATTAAGTATTTTGAAAAGTGAAGAAGTAAAGTAAGGAAAGAAGATAGAATTTCAGTTTTAAGGAGTATGCTTTTAGAGTAATAAGTATTTAGAAAAGTGAAGAAGTAAAGTAATAAAAGAAGATAGAATTTCAGTTTTAAGGAGTATGCTTTTAGAGTAATAAGTATTTAGAAAAGTGAAGAAGTAAAGTAAGAGAAAAGAAGATAGAATTTCAGTTTCATTGAGTATGCTTTTAGAGTAATAAGTCTTTAGAAAAGTGAAGAAGTAAAGTAAGAAAAGAAGAGAGAATTTCAGTTTTAAGGAGTATGCTTTTAGAGTAATAAGTATTTAGAAAAGTGAAGAAGTAAGTAAGAAAAGAAGAGAGAATTTCAGTTTTAAGTTGTATGCTTTGAGATAAAATAAGTATTTAGAAAAGTGAAGAAGTAAAGTAAGAAAAGAAGATAGAATTTCAGTTTTAAGTTGTATGCTTTGAGATAAAATAAGTATTTAGAAAAGTGAAGAAGTAAAGTAAGAAAAGAAGATAGAATTTCAGTTTTAAAGAGTATGCTTTTAGAGTAATAAGTATTTAGAAAACTGAAGAAGTAAAGTAAGAAAAGAAGATAGAATTTCAGTTTCATTGAGTATGCTTTTAGAGTAATAAGTATTTAGAAAAGTGAAGAAGTAAAGTAAGAAAAGAAGATAGAATTTCAGTTTTAAAGAGTATGCTTTTAGAGTAATAAGTATTTATAAAAGTGAAGAAGTAAAGTAAGAAAAGAAGATAGAGATTCAGTTTTGAGGAGTATGCTTTGAGAAGTAATAAGTATTTAGAAAAGTGAAGAAGTAAAGTAAGGAAAGAAGATAGAATTTCAGTTTTGAGGAGTATGCTTTGAGAAGTAATAAGTATTTAGAAAAGTGCAGAAGTAAAGTAAGGAAAGAAGATAGAGTTTCAGTTTTAAGGAGTATGCTTTTAGAGTAATAAGTATTTAGAAAAGTGAAGAAGTAAAGTAAGGAAAGAAGATAGAATTTCAGATTTAAAGAGTATGCTTTTAGAGTAATAAGTATTTAGAAAAGTGAAGAAGTAAAGTAAGGAAAGAAGATAGAATTTCAGTTTCATTGAGTATGCTTTTAGAGTAATAAGTATTTAGAAAAGTGAAGAAGTAAAGTAAGAAAAGAAGATAGAGTTTCAGTTTTAAAGAGTATGCTTTGAGAAGTAATAAGTATTTAGAAAAGTGAAGAAGTAAAGTAAGGAAAGAAGATAGAATTCAGTTTTAAGGAGTATGCTTTTAGAGTAATAAGTATTTAGAAAAGTGAAGAAGTAAAGTAAGAGAAAAGAAGATAGAATTTCAGTTTTAAAGAGTATGCTTTTAGAGTATTAAGTATTTTGAAAAGTGAAGAAGTAAAGTAAGAAAAGAAGATAGAATTTCAGTTTTAAGTTGTATGCTTTGAGATAAAATAAGTATTTAGAAAAGTGAAGAAGTAAAGAAAGAAAAGAAGATAGAATTTCAGTTTTAAAGAGTATGCTTTTAGAGTAATAAGTATTTAGAAAAGTGAAGAAGTAAAGTAAGAGAAAAGAAGATAGAATTTCAGTTTCATTGAGTATGCTTTTAGAGTAATAAGTATTTATAAAAGTGAAGAAGTAAAGTAAGAAAAGAAGATAGAATTTCAGTTTTAAAGAGTATGCTTTTAGAGTAATAAGTATTTATAAAAGTGAAGAAGTAAAGTAAGAAAAGAAGATAGAATTTCAGATTTAAAGAGTATGCTTTTAGAGTAATAAGTATTTAGAAAAGTGAAGAAGTAAAGTAAGGAAAGAAGATAGAATTTCAGTTTCATTGAGTATGCTTTTAGAGTAATAAGTATTTAGAAAAGTGAAGAAGTAAAGTAAGAAAAGAAGATAGAGTTTCAGTTTTAAAGAGTATGCTTTGAGAAGTAATAAGTATTTAGAAAAGTGAAGAAGTAAAGTAAGGAAAGAAGATAGAATTTCAGTTTTAAGGAGTATGCTTTTAGAGTAATAAGTATTTAGAAAAGTGAAGAAGTAAAGTAAGAGAAAAGAAGATAGAATTTCAGTTTTAAAGAGTATGCTTTTAGAGTATTAAGTATTTTGAAAAGTGAAGAAGTAAAGTAAGAAAAGAAGATAGAATTTCAGTTTTAAGTTGTATGCTTTGAGATAAAATAAGTATTTAGAAAAGTGAAGAAGTAAAGAAAGAAAAGAAGATAGAGATTCAGTTTTGAGGAGTATGCTTTTAGAGTAATAAGTATTTAGAAAAGTGAAGAAGTAAAGTAAGAGAAAAGAAGATAGAATTTCAGTTTTAAAGAGTATGCTTTTAGAGTATTAAGTATTTAGAAAAGTGAAGAAGTAAAGTAAGAGAAAAGAAGATAGAATTTCAGTTTTAAGTTGTATGCTTTGAGATAAAATAAGTATTTAGAAAAGTGAAGAAGTAAAGAAAGAAAAGAAGATAGAGATTCAGTTTTGAGGAGTATGCTTTTAGAGTAATAAGTATTTAGAAAAGTGAAGAAGTAAAGTAAGAGAAAAGAAGATAGAATTTCAGTTTTAAAGAGTATGCTTTTAGAGTAATAAGTATTTAGAAAAGTGAAGAAGTAAAGTAAGAAAAGAAGATAGAATTTCAGTTTCATTGAGTATGCTTTTAGAGTAATAAGTATTTATAAAAGTGAAGAAGTAAAGTAAGAGAAAAGAAGATAGAATTTCAGTTTTAAAGAGTATGCTTTTAGAGTAATAAGTATTTATAAAAGTGAAGAAGTAAAGTAAGAAAAGAAGATAGAGATTCAGTTTCATTGAGTATGCTTTTAGAGTAATAAGTATTTAGAAAAGTGAAGAAGTAAAGTAAGAAAAGAAGATAGAATTTCAGTTTTAAGGAGTATGCTTTTAGAGTAATAAGTATTTAGAAAAGTGAAGAAGTAAAGTAAGAAAAGAAGATAGAATTTCAGTTTTAAGGAGTATGCTTTTAGAGTAATAAGTATTTAGAAAAGTGAAGAAGTAAAGTAAGAAAAGAAGATAGAGTTTCAGTTTCATTGAGTATGCTTTTAGAGTAATAAGTATTTAGAAAAGTGAAGAAGTAAAGTAAGAAAAGAAGAGAGAATTTCAGTTTTAAGGAGTATGCTTTTAGAGTAATAAGTATTTAGAAAAGTGAAGAAGTAAAGTAAGAAAAGAAGATAGAGTTTCAGTTTTAAGTATTATGCTTTGAGAAGTAATAAGTATTTAG
>CAMPDV010004003.1:0-45588 GCA_946699065.1 Loxodes magnus
TATATAAAAATAGGAGATGGGAAATTGTGACCCTTATTGTAATATAGAGCAATGTAATTTTGACAACGGAGAATGTGGATGTCCATCTGAATGCACAGAAGATCTTCTAAGTAATAATTAGTGCGAATAAATATGTTACTTTTAAAGTTGCAATTATGATAATTGAAGATGTAGTTGCTCGAAAAATTGTATTGATGATTTCTTAGGAAATGGAAAATGTGATTTTTATTGCAATGTAAAGTAATGCAATTGAGATAATGGAGATTGTGGATGTCCAATACAATGCTCCCAAGATCTCTTAAATAATAGTAAATGCGATTAAGATTGTAATTATAAAGCATGCAATTATGACAATTGAAAGTGCTAATGTGATTTCAATTGTCCTAACAACTAAATAGGAGATGGAATTTGTAATTCTCAATGCTATGTAGAATAATGCAATTTTGATAATGGAGATTGTGGATGTCCAATACAATGCTCCCAAGATCTCTTAAATAATAATAAATGCGATTAAGAATGCAATTTTAAAGAATGTAATTATGATAATTGAAAATGCGCATGTGATAAAAACTGCCCAAGTAATCTTTTAGGAAATGGAATTTGTAATACTTAATGTAATTTAGAACAATGCAATTATGATGATGATGATTGCAGATGTCCATCTTAATGTACAGCGGAGCTATTAAATAATAATAAGTGTGATCAAATATGTAATAAATAATTGTGTACTTATGACAACAGATAATGTACTTGCTCCTAAAATTGTTTCGATTCATTATTAGGAAATAAAGAATGTGACGATTCATGTAATGTTGAATAATGTGATTATGATAATGGAGATTGTGAATGTCCTTCTTAATGTACAAAAGAGCTTCTAAATAATGAGAGATGTGATTAGTTATGTAATTACAAAGCTTGTAATTATGATAATTGATAATGTACATGTGACGAAAATTGTCCTTTGCTTTAAGTAGGAAATGGAGAGTGTGAAATTAGTTGTTGGGTAGAGAAATGTAATTACGATAGTGGTGATTGCTAATGTTCCTCTTAGTGTACTTAATAATTATTAAAATAACAGCTTATGTGATACAGAATGCAATTCTTAATTTTGCAAATATGATAATTGAAATTGTGCATGTGCTAAGAACTGTTCAGATAATTTAATAGGAAATGGATTTTGTAATCCTTAGTGCAATGTAGAAGAATGTAATTGAGATAAGCATGATTGTAATTGTTCAGCTTAATGTACATAAGAATTAAACTTAAATGATAAATGTGATTCAGAATGTAATTTCGATTTTTGCAATTATGATAATTGATAATGTACATGTAATAAAAATTGTCCAAATAAATATTTAGGAAATGGAAAATGTGATTCTTAATGTATATAGATTGATGCGACTATGACAAAGGTGATTGTGGATGCCCTTAAATTTGCTAATAAAATAAATATGTTAATAAAAAATGTGATGATGAATGTAATTATAAAGCCTGCCTATGAGATAACTCTGATTGCCTTTGCTCATAAAATTGCCCTGATGAATATATTGGGGATGGTAAATGCGATTCTCAGTGTTACTTAGAATAATGTCATTGAGATAATAATGATTGCTTATGTCCTTTTAAATGCACGGAGTAAATGCTAAGAAACAATTTTTGTGATAATGAATGTAATTCATAATATTGCGATTATGATAACTGAAAATGTAAATGTACAAAAAAATGTTCTGTAAGTAATTTAGGAAATGGAAAATGTGATAGTGACTGCGACGTAGAGAGTTGGTAATTTTGATAATGGTGATTGTGGATGCCCTTCTTTGTGTTCATAAGATTTATAGAATAATAACAAATGTGATGAAATATGTAATTTTAAAGAATGTGACTTTGATAATTGGTAATGTACTTGTTCGTCAAATTGTTCAGATTCTTTATTAGAAAATTCTGAATGTGATTCATTTTGTAATGCTAAAGAATGTGATTACGATAATGGCGTATGCAACTGTCCCTCTTAATGTACTTAAGAATTATTAAACAATGATAAATGTGACTAAATTTGTAACACAAAAACATGCAACTTCGATAACTAATAATGCGCTTGCTCATTAAATTGTCCAGATTCTTTAATTCAAAATAGAATATGCGACATTTAATGTAATGTGTATCTATGCAATTTTGATAATGGTGATTGTGGATGTCCGTAATAATGCACCTAAGAACTTCTAAACAACAATAAATGTGATAAGATATGTAATTTTGAAAGTTGTAATTTTGATAATTGAAAATGTTCCTGTTCTTTTAAATGCCCTGATAAATATATAGGAGATGGAACTTGTGACTCTGATTGCTTCGTAGAATAATGTAATTATGATAATGGTGATTGTGAATGCCCTCCTTAGTGTACTTAAGAACTATTAAATAATAATTAATGCGATTTAGTATGTAATTACAAAGCATGTAATTATGATAATTACTAATGTACTTGTGATAAAAATTGTCTATTCCTACAAATAGGAGATGGAAATTGTGACCCTTATTGTAATATAGAGCAATGCAATTTTGACAACGGAGAATGTGGATGTCCATCTGAATGCACAGAAGATCTTCTAAGTAATAATTAGTGCGATGAAGAATGTAATTATGAAAGTTGCTAATATGATAATTGAAAATGTTCTTGTTCAAAAAAAATGTAGAATCAAATAACTAGGAGATTTGCATTGCGATTCTTATTGTAATGTAAAGTAATGTAATTTCGATAATGGTGATTGTAGATGTCCATCCGAATGCACAGAATATCTTTTAAATAATAATAAGTGTGATTAAAAGTGCAATTATAAAACATGTAATTATGATAACTGATAATGCAATTGCTGGTTAAATTGCAACTTATCTTTTATTGGAGATTAAATATGCGATTCATAATGTAATATAGAATAATTGCAATTTTGATAATGGAGATTGTGGATGCCCTTACAAGTGTACTTAAGAACTTCTGAGTAATAAGGTATGTGATTAAGAATGCAATTATTAAAGTTGTAATTTTGACAATTAATAATGTCAATGTGCTGCAAAATGTAAAGCAAATTTAATTGGAGATGAAAACTGCGATTTTTAATGTAATGTTGAATAATGCAATTTTGACAATGGAGATTGTGGTTGTCCATCTGAGTGCACTGAAGAATTACTAAATAATAATGAATGTGATTAAATATGCAATTTTAGAGAATGTTAATATGATAGCTGGAACTGTGCATGTAAAAAGAATTGCTCAAGTAGTTTAGTAGGCGATGGAAATTGTGATACTCAGTGCAATATATAATAATGTAATTGAGATAATGGTGATTGTAAATGTCCATCTTTATGTACAGAGGATCTATTAAATAATAATTAATGTGATTAAGAATGCAATTATGAAGCTTGCTAATATGATAGAGGATAATGTTTTTGTTCATATTATTGTTCAAGCAATTTACTAGGAGATGGAAACTGCGATCCTTTTTGTAATGTGGAATAATGTAATTATGATAATGGAGATTGTGGATGTCCATCTGAGTGTACAGAAGAATTACTGAATAATAGGAATGTGATGAAGAATGCAATTACGAATTTTGTTAATTTGATAACTGATAATGCAGTTGTGCTATAAATTGTTGATCGAATTACATAGGAAACGGAAAATGTGATTCTTTATGTAACGTAAAATAATGTAATTGGGATAACGGTGATTGTGGATGTCCAGTACAATGCACATAAGACCTTTTAAAGAGAACAATAAATGCGATTAAGAATGCGATTACGAAGCTTGTTAATTTGATAATTGACAATGTGTATGTTCAGCAAATTGTCCTTACTTTTTATTAGGAGATGATAATTGCTAAGTTTAATGCAATATTGAATAATGTAACTTTGATAAAGGGGATTGTGGATGTCCAGATTAGTGTACCCAAGATCTTTTAAATAATAGTAAATGTGATTAAGAATGTAATTATAAAACATGTAATTATGATAATTGATAGTGTACTTGTGCTTTAAAATGTAAATCCAGTCTTATTGGAGATAACTTCTGCGATTTTGATTGTAATGTTGAATAATGCAATTTTGATAACGGTGATTGCGGATGCCCAACTTAATGCACATAAGATCTCTTAAATAATAATAAATGTGATTAAGTATGCAATTTTAAGTTTTGCAATTATGACAATTGAAATTGCGATTGTGCAATAGATTGTAAATCAAATTATTTGGGGATGGCTACTGTCATCCTTAATGTAACGTAGAATAATGCGGTTACGACAATGGAGACTGTTAATTGTTCTTCCTGTGCAGTTAAGACTTATTAAGTAATAGTAAATGCGATTAAATCTGTAATGTTAAAGAATGCAATTATGATAATTGAAAAATGTGCATGCGATTAGAACTGCCCAAATAATTTCATAGGAGATGGAGTTTGTAATACTTAATGTAATGTCGAATAATGTAGTTATGATAATGGCGATTGCAGATGCTCATCTTAATGTACATAGGAGTTGCTAAATAATAATAAGTGCGATCAAATATGTAACGAATAATTATGTAATTATGACAACTGATAATGTACTTGCTCTTAAAATTGTCCCAATTACTATTTAGGAGATGGGCAGTGTCATAAATAATGCAACATAAATAAGTGCAACTACGACAATGGTGACTGTGGATGTCCGGCTTAGTGTACGCAAGAGCTTTTAGATAATAATAAATGCGATAAAGAATGTAATTATACAACTTGCTAGTTCGATAATTGATAATGTTCCTGCGCCTTTAATTGCCCTGATTTCTTAATAGGAGATGGTATCTGTCATAAATAATGTAATGTAGTATAATGCTTTTTCGATAGTGGTGATTGTGGATGTCCATCTTAGTGCACTTAAAAATTATTAAATAATAATAAATGTGATTAAATCTGCAATTTTGAATAATGTAATTATGATAATGCAAATTGTGCATGTGCAAAGAACTGCCCAAATCATCTTTTAGGAGATGGAATTTGCAATACTTAATGTAATTTAGAAGAATGCAATTATGATAATGATGATTGCATATGCCCAGCTAAATGTACAGAAGATCTATTAAATAATGATTAATGTGATAAAGAGTGTAACTAGCAATTTTGCGATTATGACAACTGATAGTGTACTTGCTCTTAAAATTGTCCTGATAACTATATCGGGGATGGATATTGTCATGCTTAATGTAACTTAGAGTAATGCAATTATGATGATGGTGATTGTTAATGTCCTTCTAGTTGTACAGAAAACTTATTAAATAATAATAATTGTGATAAAGAATGTAATTATGCTTCTTGTAACTTTGACAATTGGAAGTGCATTTGCAATGAAGATTGCTATTATTTTTTAATTGGCGATGGTTATTGCTAAATTTAATGTAATGTTGAATAATGTAATTACGACAATCATGACTGCTTATGTCATCGTAGTTGTACTTTAACTTTATTAGGAAATGGTATTTGTGATTAGTAATGTAATTTTAAATAGTGCTTTTATGATATGTTAGATTGTCGATGTTCATTTCAATGTTTGCAAAACTTCATTGGAGATGATATTTGTGATGATTAATGTAATAATGAATAATGCAATTTTGATAATCAAGATTGTGGATGCCCAGATTATTGCGTTTCTGTTATAGGAAATTAGCTTTGTGATTTAAATTGTGATTTTTATCAGTGTTTTAATGATTATTAAGACTGCTTTTGCTCTCATCTATGTCATATATCTTCTTTAAACAATTCAATTTGCAATCCTGAATGTTATAACTAAGATTGCAATTTTGATTTTGGTGATTGTTCTTGTCCTGAAGATTGCACAGCTTTACGAGATAATGGTAAGTGTGATTGAAACTGTGCTTTAATTGGTTGTAATTGGGATAATTATGAATGCTAATGTTCATAAGGCTGTGATGGAAAAAATTTAGGGAATCAGCAATGTGATTTATTTTGCTTAACTAGAGGATGCTATTATGATTATGGTGATTGCGAATGCTCAAGTTCTTGCTAGCCTTATTATTTAGGAGATGGATTTTGTGATTTATAATGTGATGTTTAAAATTGTAATTATGATTACGGAGATTGCGAATGTTCAACAGGTTGTGATTTAAGTTAATTATAAAATGGAATTTGTGATTATTACTGCTAAGTGTCAAATTGTAAATATGATCATTTTGATTGCGCAAATTAATCTTAATCACTTCCTTATTAAAAACCTTGCTCAGAATAGTGTCCTTCAAGCTGAATTAACGACTAAATATGTGATTTTGATTGTTATAATTTTGGTTGTGGTTTTGATGGAGATGATTGCTCTTTTTAAAATCGTTACAATAGCAACTGTACATGCAATTAATTATTAAGAAATAATAAATAGTGTGATTGATAATGCTTAAATAAAGATTGTCATTATGACTGACCTGATTGTAATTACTTTTAGTGTAGTACAAATTGTTATTGGCAATGAGTTTATGATGGTAAATGTGATGAAGCTTGCAATGTTAGTTCATGTCATTATGATGGTGGAGATTGCTTATATGATAATTAGAAAAATTCAGTAAACTATGATATATGCGAGTTAAAAGGATGCCCTAAAAGTTGACTTGGAGATAAAACATGCGATTGAAAATGTAATATACCAGAGTGTAACAATGACGAAGGAGATTGCACTAATTGTACTTGTCCGAAATAAATGATTGGAAACAAATAGTGTGATAAAGAATGCTATTCAATTGACTGTAAGTTTGATGGTGGAGATTGTAATAATACTCTTACTTATTGAAACGTTTGTGCTTAGAAAGGATGTACAAAGCAAAATATTGAAAACTTGATATGTGATTAAGAATGCAATATAGTTGAATGTAATTACGACAATTACGAGTGTATTGATAAATAGTTAGAGGAAGATAGAAGAGATGTTTGGACACGGGATGTCCTCATATATCTTTCCTGTATAATGGAGTATGCGATGAAAAATGTAATAACGAAGAATGTAATTATGATGGAAATGACTGCAAGAATGAATGAGTAAAATATAGAAAAAAATGTAAATTTAGTAATCTTTAACGAATTGCTCTTGACAACTCGCTAAATGATAGATTAACATTATATTCAGGAATTTTAATGCTTATCATTATAGCATTGGTAATAGTATGATGAATAGCTATATTTATATATTAAGAAATAAAGTGATGTAAATATGTAAAAGAGATAGATTAAAAATCATTTGAAACTTTTTTCTTAAGGTAAGTTATTTTATTTCAGTAAAGGAAAATTTAAGTAAAAAAGAGTTTGTCTCTTATAAAGTGGAAAGGAATCCTAAATACAAAAAGGCAAAAGAACTTTTAGATAGGCTAATTAACCAATAATTGTAATAGAAATAAAATACTAAACAAATTTTTAATAAAACTTTAAAGCCTTCTAAAGAACAAGTAACTCTTAATATTGTAACAAATTAACAAATCTAAAATTTAGAAGATTTAAAAATTATTTGTTAAACTGTTTCTTCTGCTTAAAGAACAAAAACAAAGAAAAATTAAATATTAGATTTTTAATAAATATAGAATAGGGATTATAGGGAAGGTGAAGAAGAAAATAAAGAAATGATAAGTTAGGAAATTGAATAAACTTGAACTTCTTTTAAACAATTAAATTTAGATATTATAATTGTTCTTTAAAAAAACTTTATCTATTTATATTAAATTTGAAAAATTTAATCTTAATATATAAAAGATATAATTATTTTATATTTTTTATTAATAATATAAAAATTAAATAACTTTAATTATTCTTCAACAATATCATCACATTTTAAATAAAAATGTAAACCAAAAGCTGGAAATATAATTTTGACTATTTCTAGTTAAATTTCCTAAGTTTCTTAATAATTTATTTAAATCAAATTAAATATTATTTTGTTATCTTTTAAGCAATATTCATCTTTTATCTTCATTGAGATAATATGTCTTCTATACCATACTTATAGTTTTTCAGGCTTAGAATCAAAATTATAATATTTTTTAAACTTTAAATTTTTAATTTCAATTAACTTTTTTAATAAAGTTAACTCATTCAATCCTGCTTTATAATATTATCTAAATCTTTATTACATCAAGCTTTTAATTATCTAAGTATAATTGCAGAAATCTTTTAAGAATACTCTATCTTTATTTTTCTTTATTATACTTTAAAGAAGCTATTAAATATTTCTAATATTTCTTTGATCCTTATAAAAACAAATAAATATAAAAACCTCTCTATTTTAAATAAATATATTTAAGAACTAAATAAAAATAAGAAAGTATTTTTATCCTTTATGAACTATTAAATTCATTGAAAATAAAAATATTTATATTAAGTTTAAATCAGCACATATATGTAGGATTATCCTTTAATGTTCTTAGTTTTTATCTCTATTTAATTAGAAATACTTATTGAGTATCTTTATTTATCTTGTAAACAAAGATTTAATAAATCTGATTTGCACAGAACATCTATTTCCATTTATGAGTTAGTTTATTAAATTTTAATCAAATTCTGGTTTATTAAATAAATGCTGATAAATTTATTAATTAGGTTTAATGACATCAAATATAATTTAATTTACTATTTAACTTTAAATTACTGAATTTGGTAACTTGCTATCAATTTAGTAACATATTTATATTTTTAAATCTTATTATTTCAATCTTCTTTGATTATTCGAAATAAAATAGAAAAAGAAATTCAAATATGCAACAGATACAATTTCATTTTTAGATCTTAGCTTAAAAAATTATTAGTTCTTTAATTTATTCTGATATTTTGAAATTTATATGATTTTGCTCATTTTTAAAAAATTAAGTCTATTTTTTTAAGTTCAGGCTTTAATTTCATTTATTTTACTTTTTCATTACAAATTTACGTAAAATATAATAAACATTATTTTTAGGTAATTTACACAAAATAAAACTTTATTTATTTAAAAAATTAAAACTAAAGTTAAAAATGAAAGTTATATTATATATAATTCTTGAAGCATTGCTTTATCACAATTGAATTCCTAGCTATGAGTAACTTTTCAAATCTAACTTTATTATAATCCATCTAGAAAGAGTTTCGATTCTAATTACATTTTTGTTACTTATTAAGCTTTTAGAAAATATTTTTAGCAAATAGTAAGATTAATTCAAAAAGATATCACTAAATCAAGTAAATGTTTGTAAAATAATTATTTTATTTTATAAACATCTAACTTTAGATCTCTTTTTTCTTCATTTATGATTATCACTATATTTTGTTCTTGCGCTTATTTATCTTATAGATACTTTTTATATTTTTAATTTATAAATTAAAAGAATAATCTCTTATTGAAATTTTTATCGAACCATCCTCCATGACTATTTATATCTAATTAATGTTATTTTATTTGGATCTAAATGATTTAAAAGTATTATAATTATATATTAATTAGCTTTTTAAAGGATTATATTGAAATGATGATAATCTTAGAATCATTTGATATACGTTAGCTTAATATATTAATAAATTTTATAGATTATTTTAGTAAATTAAAATGAAATTTTAACTAAAATTAAGTTAATTTGTTATTTTAATTGCTTTAAATATCTTGTTTATTGATATTCTTTTTCTTACTATCTATTCAAACTTAACTTTAGTTTACAAAGATTCTTTTATAAATTTATTTTAATTTTGTTAGTCCTTCGAGAAGAAAAAATGAATGATTAGATCATATTTGATTTTTTAATTTACTTATAATTAATTAATTAAAAGATACGATTTAGAAAACTATTATTCATTATATTTGTCTATAAGTTTTCCTAGTTAAATCATATTTCAGATTTATTTCGATCAACTTTATAATATTTATCACTTACTTATTAAATTTGCTTATCACTTCCTTAATTATATAACTGCTTAAAAATCTATAATATAACTTTCCAGACTTATAAAAAAGATACTTTCTTCTTATTACCATTTATCTAATTTTAAATTATCAGAATTATTAATGCATCTTCTTTACTCTGTTTAACACTAGAGATGCTTCAAAGGCTCTATTTGTTCAGAATAAATAATTTGCAAAATGTTAAATTATTTAAGTAATTTATAAATAAGCTTAATAAGAGCATCGCTTAAGTAAAAATAGTACTAAAGTTTGGAATTATTTTATCTTATGCCTGAGAATTCTTAGTTCAGCAAATAATCAGTTTAAGTAATTTCATAGTAATATATTGATTAAATTGCTTTAACTAAAGCAAAAAATCAAAAAACTAAATTAAAATAATTTATAATGAAAGCTTTATTTTAATAGACCAAATGGAATGAGTTATTTACTCAATAAGGTTTTAATATTTGCATATGCTTTTTATTAAATAATAGAAATAGAGAAATTTATAGATGTGAGAATATATTTATATAAAGATAAGAAAAGGCAATTATATTAAAATATCAATAATACTATAAAAAATCATACCCTTAATTCTAATTTTTAAAGCTAAATCAGTTTTTTATATTTAGTTAGTTATATATATCAACTAAAGTTCAAATAACTAATCTACAAGGAAAACAATCAAACTCAAAGTTTTATAGATTTTAGATTAAGATATATTGATATGAATGATTTTAATTGGAAAGAGATTTAGTGTATAATTTGAATATTCATTAATTATATTAAATAGATAGATTTACAAACATAAATTAAATAGCAAGATTGCTTATTTTATAAACACACCTTTCTCATTAAATTTATTAAGAAATACTAAAATTATAGAATTATGAAATTAATACAATACAATCTCTATCTTCATTTAGCAAAAACTATTTCAGCTTTAAAAATAGTTGGCAAATAAGCTATTAGATGTTTAAAGTACTCATTTTAGAGTGATATCAAATAAGTTATTTTTCTTAATAATACACTAATAATTTAGAAAATATTATATCTGAGATTAAAAATCATGAGACAAATCTAAAATTCTATTATTTCAACACAAAATCTTTATTTTCGTATAGTATAGTTTAGTAATTACTTCGAATACTATTTAATCAAACTATTCATATTTAATAACGTATATTATTAATAATTTAAATAGGAAGAAGTAACTCTACAATGTGATCGGCTTAACTCTGGTACCAGGAGTCCCCTGTGTGAAGAACTGAGCAAGAGACTTGGTAGAGCCAAGCGAGACAAGACTGAGGCATCAAGTAACATTATGTTGAACTACGCCAGACATTAAGATCTCTTGGAGTAGTATGCCGACACTAAATCTATATAAGGTAAGAATTTTTAAGGAATGGTTGCACTAGGGAAGACTTTAGTATAGAATCATTTTTAATTAAAAACAAATTTAATTAAAGAGCTGTGAGCCATAGTGATGCTACGTGCTCTATAATCTTGACTTTTTATTAGATAATTTCAATTATTATGATATCAAGCTTTGAATAAAATTACTTAATATACTCTTAAGAATAAAATTTTAATTAAAATTTATTCTATTCAAAAAGACTTTACTTCCTAATTTAGTTTGAAGTATTTCCTTTTATAAAATCCTTGATGAATTAGATATTTCACATATATCTGATTCGAATTATTTTTTCTTTTACTCAAGAAACGATCTAATTAATACTTTTTAGAAGCAAAGTTGAAGTTTAGATTATAAATAAGAGTAAATGATTTTTAATATTGAATGATGATTAATGTGCATAAATTAATCTTTTTGCTATGTATAATTTATTATGAATTTGTTTCCTTTATTTTCCATTGTAATTTTTATTATTATAATCATTTCCTTCAAGTGCTCTATTACTTGTATCTCATTAACTGCTAACATTTTCAAAGCAATAAATTCAAATAATATTTCTTAAATCTTCCCCTAATTTCTTAATATTGTTGCTGCTATAGAAAGAAGTAGTTACAGCTAAAAATGTCTTTGTAAAATCCAAATAAATTTAATAAATGTAAGAGAAAGTTAGCTTGAAGCATATTATAATTTTTGTAGATAAGTTAAGATATTTAAATAGACACAAAATGTGTTTCCACTTAAATATTTAGGAATATGCTTAACTTGATATAGCAAAATACTATTCTGAAATCTTAGAACTATGATACAATCTAATTTATTTAAAATTAAACCTCAAATGCCTCATTTTAGATATATTAAAGCATTTTAGGATAAAAGCTCTACTTTCTTCTAGATTAAGGTTTAATATTGAAGTTAATCTCACAAATCTCCACTATAAATTTAAAAGTCTAATAATTTAATTTCACTTTCCTAGTTAAGATTTTTGGTGCTTTTAATTATGAGTGATTAAATACCCGCTTAACTAAATTTTATAATGACTACTTAATTTATTTTATTTTATATATTCTATAGATAAAATTAGAAGCATCTTAAACCTTAAAAAGAAGTAGAGGTTATTTTAACTATAGTATGTTCTAATAATTCCTCTCATACTTTAACTAAAGTTATCTTAGAACTTAAAGGTAATTCTATATTATTTCAAAAGCTATGGGATATTTCTGCTTTTATCTAATTTTTTAGTATTTTACTAGGAATTAGAAAAATTTAAACTAAGGAGCAAATACATTAATAAGCTTATAAGTAGCTGTTGCTTTACTGAACCAATTTTTCTCTATTTAAGCTTTATCTTGAGTCTTAGCTTTTTAATATTTATAGAAGGTAAATAAATTTAGTAGGGACAACAAAAATTAAAGGAATTAAGTTTAAATGTTTATCTAAAGTATGCTAAAACAATAAAATAAGAGCTTAGCTTGTCTGACTATTATTATAGCCAATTAAGTACTAAAATTATTAATTAAAATAACTTTTATTTTATTTTTAGAAGAAAAATGGATTTCGTAGTTTTCCTTATTTAGCCACTTAATATGAGTAAATATAATAAAAAATGTAGAGAAAATATTAATTTTCTATAAAGATTCATTCTTTGGTTACTAATTATAAAATGATTACTACTATTTTTAGAATGAATAGGTTTATACCAATTTTTCACGATTCTTGTCTAAATCTTTACTAGAAATTAGTTTCTTTTAAAAAAAATGGAACATTTTAAGTTCTATAGAGTAATTTTTGGTTTTTCTAAAAGTTATTTAGCATTGGATTGATTCATATATTATGATTAATTTTTAAAGTTTTACCCTCTATTTACTTAAATTTATACTCTACTCTTAACTTTTTCCAACTTTAGCAACTTTTGTTTTAATATTTTTAAACTAAAAATAGTCTTTTCAACTTCTACAATTTTTTAGTTTTTAATCCTTTTTATATGTTTTTTATAAGTTAATTAGATTATCTGTGTGTTTTTCTTCTTTTTTTAAACTTAAAAATTATTCTAGAAGCTTGTAGTTGTTTCGTACTGCTTATTCTTTAAGTAAATAAAATACTTCTATAACTCTATTAATTACCTAATTTACCTCTTCTTTCATAATGATTCTTATTTATAGCTTTCTCTAAGCATGCTATTCTTATCATAGATCTATTTTAAAGATACTTGTTAAATTTTCTACTAAACAAATAGAAAATGCATATAAAAGAGCAAGGCTATATACAATGCTTTTAAATATGGTAAATTAAATTAGATAGGATAAAAAAAAATGGATTAATCTCTTAGACTCTCAAAAAATTAACTTAGAAAACTAAAGAGAAAAGCGGCAAAAGAAATTTAGAAAAAATAATAACAATAGGAGGAGTCAAGCTCTTCTTCAGAAGGTAAAGTTATGGTAGGATAAATAGAGATAAGTTAACCCTAAAAACGAAACTAATCAAAAACTTTAAATTTAATTAGACCAAATGTAAAAAGTAATCTCAAATTATGAAGAAACAACTTACAACTTAGGCGAAAAAATACGGGAACTAATGAGTAACATAGAAGATTAGAACAACGAATTACTAATACTTAGAAGATAACTTATTTGTAGCAAATTAATAACGGAAGAATAACTCTGAACTTAATCATAATAAAACTTTAAATAGGACACAAAAATGGAAATAGAAAAAATACCAATAGAATTAAAACAGAATTGAATCCAGAAAAAGAAATGATTGCTACAAGTTTCATTAAAAGATTAGAAAATATAGAAAATAAATTATCATAAAAAAAGAACGAAATAAAGACAATAATACAAACTTTGTTGATGTTGCAAATCAAATCAACATATTTATTAAAAAACTGTTGATAATGAAAGAAAATAAACGAATAAGAGCAGAAAAGAACATGGAGACAACTCAATAAACTATGAAAAACTCCAACAGGGATTTACAAATAAAAGCTTTTTGCAAGACCACTTGAACGGTTACAGTGGTAACCTTCCACTTAATAAAAAGGTCGTGGATCACACCCACGTTAAAAAAGCTGTCCGCAGGAACTGGTTGCAATTCCAGAGAATGCAAAACTCTACTAACTTTAAGTATATTATTATTATTAAATTAGATAGTAGAGTTTACTAGTAACGATAAAATCCAAAATACTTTTAATTAGCATTAGCTAATAAATCTAATCAATCAACTTTATTATTTACAACCTTCAAAACACTTAAATTGATAAATCCTTTATCATCACTTATTTTAGCAAATATATGAGAAATATTTGATAGATAAATAATAGAAATAAGAAATTCCAGTTATGCTAATAGTTTGTTAGTGTATTTTATGATTTGTAAATATGTAAAACTAAAGCATAGTAGTAAACTAAAAATATCATCTTATAATATATAAAATGTCATTAATAGCTAAAAATAATTAATTCAATAGTTGACTATTTTTATCACTAGTAATTTACAAATCTTTCAAAAGGAGTATAAAATATGTATCAATTGCTGTTTATATAATTAAAAGTTATCAAACAAATATTTTCCACGATATTAAAATAATGATCAAGCATGTAGATAATTTGTGCTAAACTATTACGAAATAAAAAATGCGATTGAGAATGCGAAGTAGAAGAGAATTCTTTTGATAGTTTAAAATGCTAATGTTCTATTTCTTGCATTACAGATTTACTAAAGAAAGATTAATGTAATTAACTTGTAATTAAACATCTTTATATCATTTAGAATTTTAAAATACCTTGTGCTATCAATTGGTTACCTTATATCACGGTGATGTCTTTATAACTAAGAATTATAATAAAGATAATAAAGAATGCTGTCATTCTTGCATTTTAAATTTATTAAATAATGATGTTTACAATTAAGAATACAATAATTAGCTTTGTGACTGAGGTCATTAAAAATGTACCTGTTCAAATAATCTCCCATGTAGAAGATGATTGATGTGATTGAGAGTGTAATATAGAAAGTAATTAAGATGACGGAGAGAGTATTTCTTTATCAAACTTTCATTAAATAATTTTAAATGCGATTAAGAAATTTAACTATAGTAATGTAATATTTAGATAATCAACAATGACAATCGACTATTCAATAGTTTATGAACAAATTAAATATACAGCAGACTATAGAGAGGAGTGTAACTTTAATAGTTGAGATTGCTTATGTTCAAATTCTTTTACTTTAATTAATTAAGAAATGATCAATATAAAAGAAAATAGCTATATATCTTATAATTATTAATATAATTGAAAATAGTTCTATGAAGGAAAATGTCCGTTTTCTGCTATAGAAGTTGATTATTATCATAAAGTATGCAATAGAATAATTGCAATATTAAATAATTGAGTCTTAATCTACGTTCTTCTTTCTACACTTAAGATTTATTAAATAGTGTTTATTTAAATTAGAACGCAATAATGAGAATTTAAAATATGTACTTAGATATCAAGTTATATAGATTGATATTTAAGAGATCATATATAAACTTTAGAAAAATGTAATTGGCTAATTAAGATTGTAAATTTGCTTAATTTTTTAGTAAAAGATTGATTATATAGAATTAATGAAGAAGACTGTAATTATTAACTTTAGATTGAGATAATTTTAAATGTATTTTGCTATATTCTTCAATATCTAAATAAGAGATAAACTGTATTATTCAGAATATTTGTAGCAAATTTATTAGAGATAATAAAGATATCTGTTGTTTTATTCATACATAGATACAAATAGGAAATAATCGTTGTGAAGAAGATTTTCTATTTAAATTACTTTAATGCTTACTTATGTTTTCAACTTTGTCATATTTCTTCTTAATAAAATTTATAATACTTAATGTATAAAAATTGTATGATAGAAGATACTGATTGCTTGTATTTTGACTAATATAATTATAAGAAAAAATAGCATTTGTAATAAATGTTGTAAACTTATAAGATGTATCTGAAATAGCCATGAATGTGAGAGTTCTATTGATTGTAGTACTGCTAAACTTTAAAATTAATAATGTGATTTAATTTTGTTTAACTAATTATTTGTATTATGATTATGGGTGTCTTTGAATGTTCTTATCTTTATTAAGCTTATTATTTAGGAGATAGATTGTGTAATATTTATGAGGCAAAAGAATGTAATTATGATAAAGGATATTGTGAATTGTTTACAGGTTGTTATTTATGTTAATTTGTAAAAGGATATTGTGATAATTATTATAAAATTTACAATAACTAAGACAATTTCGATTATTACAATAAATCTCATTTTAACCTTGTTATTTTTATTTATCTAAATGCTATAAAGCTATATGAATTAAGGATTATTTAATGTGATTATGATAGCTAATAACTTTAATTTTCTTCTAATATAGAAGAATATTCTAAAACCTTTCTGATAATTGTACTTTAAGTTACTTACTAAGAAGTATAATGATTGTGACTTATAATGCATAACGAAAGAAAAGTCATTTTAGATTTTTATCTTGACTGGGATTATTAATAATGAAGTTAAAAATTTTAACTAATCTTGAAGTTATGATTGATAATACAGTATTTTTAAATGCAAGTTTTTGTGATTATGATGAAGGATATTGTGTAAATGATGGAGAAGGATTGCAAGTAGATTATTTAGTAAATATTATAAATTTTTAGATATGACTGAATTGCTAAAATGATGGTAGAAGCTACTCTTACTTTGCTTGCTCTAAAAGATTCTAGAAAATAAAGGTTATGATAAAGAATGCTTTTACTAAAAAAATGTTTGTGCATAAGAAGGATGAATCAACTGAAATATAGCTAGTTAAATTGTATTTCAGAATGCGATTTAATAGAATATATTATGAATTAATTTATTATTAAATAGTAAAAGCTTTTAGATATTGGATGCTTATTTATAGCTTTAATATATAATGGAATATGTGATAAGAAAACATAATAACAAGGAATGTAGTTTAGATAGAAATGATTGTAAATACAATTCAATAAAATATGGAAAATAATTAAATTTTTAAATCTAAATCTATGAACTCTTAGTACTCTTTATTGAATTGACTAAGTTTTACATTTAGCATTTTAATGTGTATTATAATAATGTTTGTGCTTATATATTGTATTCTATTAATTTTATTTAAAGAGAAATAGGTATCCAATTTAAAAATAATCTTATAATTATAATTAATGCTTCTTTTAATTTTAATATTCACAAAACTTATTTTCTTATAAATAGAAAAATACCTTTAACAGAGAAATATTTTGAAACTATCTTTAAAGAAAAAGATATGCTTTGAAATATAATAAACATAAGGATATAAAAAATGTTTTTAATTATTTTTATCAAATTTAGAATTTCTTTAAAATAGCTATAATTTTAAAAAATCTTCAGTTTAGTACCTACTGAATAATTAATTTATAAAATCAAAATCTTAAGTTTTTTATCTTTTTTTTCTGCTCTGTTATCATTTTAGTTTTATTTTGTTCTTTTTTTATTTTTCTTTCTCTTTTTTCATTTAATAAAGCTCAAAGATTTTTTCCTCCTTTTAAGTACTTCTACTTCCATTACATATATCGATTGAAATTTAACTGTTAAGATTAGTCAAAATTTTCTAGATGTAGTTTTTATTTAAGTATGAATTTATTTATTTCATCATAATTTTAATTTTTTATTTTTTATTGATTTACTACAATAGTTGGACTCATTTGTTTAAGACTCATTTATTCAATTCTTTTAATCTACAATTAAAATGCCAAGTTTTTCTCCTACTCTTTTAATTTTATATTTTTGTTTCATAAAATTATTATGAATTCCATTCTTAAATTTAAACTTTAATATTTGCAATCAAAATATGATCCTGCAAATACTATTAGTTATGTTCAGCTCTTTAATTATGGTCGATTTTTTGGGAATCTTCTCCTTACTTTCATAATTCTGTAATTTTTGTTTTTGAAACTTAGCTTAAAAATAATATTTAATTTACCGGAATATGATTGTGCTTTTATTTTATAATCAATAGCATTACTTCAACCTATGTTGGACAAGATAGAAAATTAATATTTAACTAAGATTTTTCTTTCTTAAAGAATCGATTATTTTGCCTTTGCAATATCAACATTTTTGTAAGCTTAATTTAATCTTTAATTTTGATCTAGCTTAAATAGAAGCCTTGGCCTTTAGCTTTAAATGAGAAGGTATTTTCAAATGGTAATCTTCACTTTCTATCTGTTTCATGATAAATACCTTTGATACTCCTCTGTTATAACTTGGATATTTGAAATAGTTAAGATGGTTTATTGCTTATTTCTTTAAATATTTTTTCTTATACTAAGACAGATATTATTACTTGCTTCTTTATTGTTAAGATTTGAATAGTAGTTTTCCACATAAGATCTGATTTCATATCTTTGAATTTCCTTTAACAGAACTAGATCTTAAGAATTATCTTACTCAATTAAGTTCAAATATGTTCCTGAGTTTTAGCATCATATTCTATTATAATCTTGTATCTACACTTGTCATTTATTTCTTTGCATTTTAATCTATTAAAATTGAGATTCTTCTAGCAAAACTAACTCCATAAAATTCAAAAGCTGGAAAAATTTCTTAACATCTCTTTCAGTGTTGTCTCAATTATAATTTTCTGATTATAAAAATAAAAATCCTAGCAAACCTTCTGCTTAGGAGTAATTTTCGTTGTATTAATTGGATTAAGAGTATTACAATGATTTAATTAATGAGTCTTGGTTTTACTGTTTCTATCTTATCGATTATATTTATAAATTTTAATTTCTCTCAAAATTTTAGTTTCTAATGCTTTTTCTTAATTTAACGAATGTTTTCATTTTTATGCTTTACAAGCTTATAATAATATTTTAGGTCAGGGGTTCTTTTCTCTTACTTCTCTTCGTATTTTATCTTTTATTCTTGGAACTTTAATATATTTAAGCCAGACTTAAAGCTTTAATTAATGTTTCCATGAGCTTTTGGTGATAGCTAAAAATATAAAAATAATTATGAAGAGTCTTTGCCTATGTAATAAGTCAGAGTAAGATTTGGCTTGATTATATAAAATTATAGATCTACTAGTTATGGCTATCTTATTAAGCTTTAAAGTAAATTTTTAGTCTTCTATATTGTCTAAATTGCCAATCTGCTGCCAGTCTAAATTAAATTTGAGCTTAGTCAATAAGCTTTCTTTCAAATAATTAAAATGTATCTAATTATTATAAAATAGGGAAGTTTAGATTATAGAGAACTTGATATAATCTTAATTGAAGTGATATTATTTAATAGGTTACTATTTATCTATATTATGGTAATTAACTATTGCTAGACACATCTACTATATTTAAACTATTAATGCTGCTTAAATTTAAAACTAGTTATATAATGATTTAAGTAAATAATCCATTATAGTTGAAACTTATATAGTAGCTACTTATTTCTTTAATAAGCTTTAATTTATTATTAGGTTCTAGATAATTCCTTTAGCATTAATGTAAGTATTTCTATAAGAGCAATAAAGATTGGTACTTATTTAATATCTAATCTATTTTTCTAAGGTATTCTATCATTCTTCTGTATCTATCTTATGAATTTATAAAAGAATATCTTTAACTTAATTTCTTAATCTATTTCAATTATAAGATTAAATAAGTATTAAGATTTAAGCTTTATACTTGATATTAGTTATTGGATCTTAAGTATCTTAAATGATGTATTTTTTTATTTATAGTTACTACTATATCATTATTATTATTTCACTACAAATCTTAAAATTATGGCTTTTAGATATTTTCTATTTTAATTAGATCTTTTATTATTTATGTTGCCATTTTTTAATTTAGTAGAATCTAAAGACTTTCCAATTTTAAAGGCTTAGCTTTTAAAGTATTGACTTAGTTAGATTTATTTATTTGTAGATTATTTTTACTGTTTCTGGCTTAAATTTGGTTTGTGCAAAGTTATAGTAAATAACTTATGAGTTTAGCTATTTTAGTCTAAGCTAATAACTTTTGTGAAAATATTTCTTTAGGAGAATGTGAAAGTTAATAATTAAGTTAGTAATTAAGTTAAATAGGGAATATATATCTTAGCATATCTTTTAAGCCTTTTAATGCTTTCAAATGGCTGAGGATATAATTTAAGGGTATGAATAGAGGATAATAGTTTAGCTCTTGTAGCGATAATCTAAAATAGATGTTTGATTTATAGTTAAAGATCTAATTTCTTAGAAATGGTATAAAGTAGCTTTAGTTTGGTTACTATTTGGCTATATAGCAATAATACATAATATAGCTATATGAATTATAGAATTAGTTTAAGTAACTAGATACTTATTATGTTACCTTTATATCTAGTAGAACAAGAGATTAATCTAAATTATAGGCTTATGTATGCTTCTTTTGTTACAATATATGCAAGAAACCTTAAACTAGTTTTGTAATTAAAGTTATCTCTATACGATACTAATTCTGATGTATTTTAGGAATGCTTCTAAAATCAATAGCTTACAAATTAATTATCATAGAGGTATGCTTAAATCTGCAGCAAAACATTAATATACTGATATAACTTATAAAGTCTTTAACTAAGGGAGATACTATTAAGGTAACTTATAATGATTAATTTAAAAAGGCAAAGTTTATAAATAATAATAATTAAAGGATCTACATAGTAACTCTTATAGTAGAGCTTATCAATTCATTATAATAAGTAACTTTAGTCATTATACTATAATAACTTAAGCTAGAGTAATCAATATCTAGTTACAATTTTACTCTTACTTACTATATCATACTTTAAACCATTCTATATTAAATGCAACTTTACCATTAATATCATCTTTAAGTTATAAGTTAACCTCTGAAAAATCAGCGCCACATCAAATAGCACAAAGGAAACTACTTTATTCTATTTTTAACCCAACTAAAGAAAACTCAGAGCATATAGAAGGCTAATAAGTTCTATGAGAATTATTAAGTATCTTAAGTTAGATTTTAAGTTACATGCTAATAAAAACATCAACATTAAGACCAAATTAAATTGCAAGATAAACACTAACTCTGAATTAACTAATTTGCTAAAGAAACACATACAACCTTCTACAGTTAAGATGATGCTTCAACTCATATCCCTTATAATATATTAGATACTCTTACTGCAAGTCTTAAGATGGCTAAGCTTAAAAAACCCTTCTTTGTCAAACAAAAGTGATACTTACTTTATAATTCTGCTTTTACTGAGAAGTATAAGAACTTGAGTTAGAAACTTCGGAAAAATAGAACTTTCATTATCATTAAATTCCAATACTTGCCTAAATAAGATTCTAATATGCTAGAAATGGAAAATATAATTCAAAATCTTAATTTATAAGCCACTTCAAGAGATTTAGACAGATTAAAATGAATCCTTATCTTGATATGCCAGAAATAAAAGACACAACTTTAAAAAACTCCAATTTCAACAAAACAAATTAAGCTACATTTAGCACAAAAATATCACATTTTGACTTTATTTTTAAGCTTGCTTTCTAAAACTAAAGTTCAGGAAATTAAAAATATGAAAAGTCAATCAATAATGCTTAGTGACTTCTAGAAAAATTAAAGAAATAACCTGTGGATAATAATATAATAAATCCCGCTAAGAAAACTACTAACTGTGATAAAGCAGAAATTGCTTCAATAGATAGTATATAGTTAAGAAATTTGAAGCATATTACTGTTTAGTAGAACTAAAAAGATTTGCTAGCCTCTGAAAATAAGATTAATAGCATAGAAATTGTAAAAGATATTAACTCTAAATAAAATGATGCTTTAACTAAAAAGGCTAGTGTAAAAGATCTTTAAAGTAAAGTAAAATCAATCTAGGATTAAATTATTGAGATTATTAACTGAAATTAAATGATTTTTATATCAATGGGATGCTATTAAAGCTAATTAATCCAAATTACGTAAAATTTAAAGATAGAGCATTTATCTTTAATCATAAGAGTATTTATGTAAAAAAGAAGTTCAAAAGCTAAAGTTTTGCTTAATGGTTTTGTAAATGTTCTCCAAAAATAAAGATTAGTTTTAAACAGAGTTATATATTCTATATTTATTCAAACTAGTTAAAAATTAATAATCTATTACTAAAATCTAAAGCAGCTCTGTTTTACCTTTAATTATTTTTACAAAAGTCAAATAATTTTTAAAATAAGCTATATTTGGCTATCAAAAAGTAAATAAAATTTGAG
Organism: Loxodes magnus; assembly: GCA_946699065.1. Classification (NCBI taxonomy): domain Eukaryota; phylum Ciliophora; class Karyorelictea; order Loxodida; family Loxodidae; genus Loxodes; species Loxodes magnus. The sequence goes on from CAMPDV010004003.1 coordinate 22,603, forward strand.
AATTAGTATCTATTGAAATAAATAGTTCTGAACAAAGTTTGATAATGATAATTGAGGGATTATAAATTTTAATTAGATTAGAAAGAAGAAATATTTAAATAATTATTGGTTTAGTAGTTTTGTACCTTCAATATCAAAACTAATAAACTTTAAATGAGTATCTTTTATATCTTATAACTAGTTTAAGCTTTTAGTAATTGAATAGTATTATAACTAATTCAAGTAAGTCTATATTTCTCTCTATATATTATAATAGTTTCTAGTAAGTTATCCGAATATATAGTAATGCATATTCTCTATTTATAAGCATATCCTTAAGTAAAGGCTTTCTATTATGAATAATTAGAGATATAGCTTTGAGTTGATTTGTATCTATTAAGCTTAGCTAAATAGTAGACTCTATCTATCAACTTTAATCGATTAAAGTTTACTTTTAAGTCTAAAGATTAAGTAGTTGATCTATCTTAAACTTGGAAGCAATTAATGATTAAAAGATTAAGCATTATGTCATGGTTAACTCTATTGCTTACTATTAATAAAGAATGATTTAGAATGTATCAAGTTGGTAAGTAAATTAAAGCTTATAGATGAAATGATAAATATAAAGCAAAGACACTAATTTGTTTCTCAATAGATAGTTGCATGCTTTAAATAATTAAGCAGGTTTGCTTCGTATTTGATTATGATTTATCAGATTAAGGATAAAGCTTTACTTATGATCAAATAATAACTTTACAAATAAAGCAATCAGAGATGCTTAATAGACTACATTGCTTTCTTATTAACTAGCTTTTCTTTCTACGCTCTATAAGTTTATCCTTTTACTAGAGCAACAATTAGCAACAATTAGGAGCATGAAGTCTATTTAAGGACTATGTGATTAATAAGTAAAGCTTATTTTATCTATATGAAAGGTGCTTTCTATTATTTACAAATTCCTATTAATAAAAGTAAAGTCTTTAGTATATCTTTTATTTAGACAGACTAACCATTCAGGACGCTAAATCACTGTAACTAAACTCTAAGAAATTAAATAGAAGAGTCTAAGATTCTAATATCTCATCATGTTTAGAAAGCAAGGCTCTTTGACTAAGGACGGGGGACTCCAAACTTTTAATTTACAAGGAATGAGCCTGTAAGATTTTAATTGCAGCATGATAAGGAATCATAAGCTATGATAATTCTATTTCTAATATAATAAGATTTAAATAAATGCTTTTTCAGACGCAGAAAGGATTCAATATCTCCTAATAAAACTTAAAATTATGGCCAAATAACGATAGCAAGATTATCTTCTTGCTAAGCAATAGTAGTATAAGAATTATTACACTTGACATTTAGTTTACACTTATAGAGTTAGAATTTGTAGTTGGTGAATACTTTAGTCTAAGATAATGCTATTAATAATCAATCTTAATACAGGCAAATTATCTATTAGTAACTAGCAAGCTAATAACATTGAAATTACTTTAGAAAAGTAAAAATATCAAGAATATCTGTCAAATAGTAATATTGCAGAACCTAAATCAACCACTAGCAAAGTTATAACTTATGCTATCAAAGGAAAACTACCAAAAGCAAGACTAAGCTATAACTCAAAGCTAACGACATTAAAGGGACAGAAGCATTCGATATAATCTTAGCAAGTGTAACAAAATCTAGAAAAAACTGTTTCTAGCAATAAACTAAAGTAATCCAAATATGTGAAGTTAGCATTTAGCTGAGAAAGTAAAGGTCACATACAATTATTCTGATTTAACTTTATAAAGTTATAATTTAGAAGTTACAGACAATAAATAAAGTTCTCTAATATGATACTTACTTCAAATAATAGAAGCTATAATGAAGGAAATGAAGAACTTATACAGGCATAAAAGTAAATAAAGAAGCATAACTTAGATTAAGAATAATTCTACTTTAGCTTTATTATATTAATTTCATATTCTGCTATATAATTAATTTAGCACACAGCCTAAGAAATAGGAAATTACTTTAGATTCATAGTAGCAATATTAATATTTCATTTATAAGCTCTTTCTATCCAGACATTAATTTAGCTTCTACTAGCAAGGATTACTTTGATATAAAAGATACTTTACTAACTCCAACTCTTTATGGGCAAATTAAAATACAGGGAATAGTTTTAGAAAATTAGCAGAGCTAGATAAAATAAACCAAGGGACTTAAGTAAACTAGTAAATTAGATAGAAAAGTGAAAAGCTAACTACACAAAATCCATACCAATAGAAGATAAAATGGAATAAGCAAGACAATGCTTAACGTAAAACGAGGATCAATAACTAAGGAAAAAACTTATACTAATATTAGCAAATGCAATTTAATTAATAGACATTTGTAATGCAAGTTAGATATTTTATTATCAAAGAAATGGTAAGATGTACCATTATAGATATCACACTAATAAATATTGCTGTGCAAAAGGAATAATCACAATAGATTTGCTATAGCACTATGTATAAATGAAATAAAGCACATTTAGTTGGAACTAAAGAAAGGCTTCGATAATGAAAATTGCTGTATGAGATGATTTTTTGAGAAGACTAATATAGAAGTTGATTTAATTAGAAAATAAAAGTATGGTACTTAGATTTCTTTAATAATACATAAGTAAAATTTGGTTAAAGGCTGAATAAAACTTTAATACTAATAAAGCATAATCTCAATAAACGGATATAGTTCCCTAACTTAAGTTAAGCAAACTAAAACTTTAGCTTTAATACTTAAAATGAATTTTAATTAAAAATAAAGTTTTACTCTTAGTAACTTATAAGATAATTGAAGCTTATTCTTTATTTTATTAACCTCTATAAGATATACGTAAATAAAACTGATTATATTTCTTACTATTACTAATTACATATCTTTCTTAAATGAAATGCCTTACATATGCTTGGGTATTTAACATATTTAGATTCAATAATTTAAAATTAGTTTCTGGTTAATAAATAAAATTACTTTAGTTCTAAGACTTCTTGGTATTAATAAGCTAAAGGCATCTCTGTTCCTCGTAAAATAAGAGCAAAATTAAAGACTAAGTCTGTTCCCTAAAATAAAATAGAAAGAGTAGCTTAATTTTAGAAACTAATAGCCTACTAATTATGAAGATCTAAACAGATACTCTACGAAAGTGAAGAGAAATCCAAATACTTGCTACAGTATTAAAAAACTATTTAAGGCAAGTAAATTAATCAACACTATAATTGCCAAAACAGGCAAGTTGCTGAGATGATTATTAAATACAGCTATAAAATCTAGATTTTTATACAGATTAAAAGAATATTTTAGGCATAAAATAAAAGGAAAAAGGAAATATAGAGGAGTTTAGAATTTAATGAAACGTTGTAAAGCAAACAAAGCAAACTAAATTAAGTTAGAAAAGATTAAGAAACTATTTATGGAAATTAAAATTAGATTATAAAGATTTACTGCTTAAAATTTGAGAACTTGCAAAGAAAAATATTTTTAAGTACTGTGAAACAAAGTCTGAGGTACGAAGAAACAAAAGAGTTTAGTAACTGGCTAGCTATTTTAACTAAAGAGAAATTGAATAAGATAAATACAAATTAGGATTTTATTTCGTTCAATTATCAAAATTTAAAGCAGCAAACAGCAAAAATATAAACATTTCAAGAAATTATCCCAAGTTAAAGTTAGATAGTTAACTGTTAAATTGCAAAAATGAGGAAATGTGATTTCAAGCAATATTTAGTGCTTTTAAGTAATTTAGAAGTTATTATGCTAAAGAGTACATAAAGTTTATATTTGAAGAACATTAATTCAAGATCAAATAAAGGTAAAAATCTAATTTATTATAGCAATTTGAGAAAGAAAACAACAACTAATTACATTCAGAAATTTGTTAATAGATAATTAGCCAGTCTTAATGCAATAATATAAAGCAAATCCAGATTTAGTAAGAAAAAATGCTTCATGAAGAGCAAAGTCGATTCTAAAATAAAAAATCTTCCACTAAAGATTTTATGGATGCTACATTATCTTTAGATATGAAGAAACATATTTAAAAATTTCTAGAAAATTAAAACTTTAGAGAAGCAGATCAAATTCAGAAAATATAAAAGAGCAAATCTAATTAATTATGATAAAAAACCTGCTTTATAAGTATTATGCATTAATAAAGAACAACAATCTAATGAACTCATATGATTGAAACATTTCAAGTTATAATGACCTTACTTGAAATGAAAAAATCCCATTAAGATAATTAGTTTTGAAAGCCTTTAAGTATGTTAATTAAAAAAATTTCTCTTTTGCTTAAATTAAAATATTTATCTCATAATCCATGTATTTTTCAAATATTTTAGCTTATTATTAAATTTATCTCTAGATAAGTCTTTTTGATTTAAGGTATTTTAGGTTTATTAAATTAAAGCTAAGCTCTTGCGCTTCTACTCAAAATGATACTTTTAGTAGAAAATATAAATATACAGCTATAATAGCTTAGCAAGTAATAGCTGTAAGCTTAACAAATAATTAGCTAAATATAAAGAATGCTAAGCTTATTCTTAAGTTATCTGTATATCATTAATTTAATAGCATAATTCAATATTTTCTTATTCTAATTTCCTGGAATGCTTTTAAAATCTTCTAAAAAGCTTCAGACTCAATAAGATGAAGCTAATTTCTAGAATAGCTAGGCTTAAGTCTCTTTGAAACAAGTAGAGATTTTATTTTTGCTAAAGCAAGTTCAAGACCTTACATTTTACTCTTTCTGAAGTAGTCAAATGGTTTATGCTAAATGGGCAAAACTTATGTAATAAAGACAAACTCTAGTTACTCTTATATGGAAATAATTCTCCTCAATAACTGACCAAGAAAAAGAAAAATAAATTCTTTTCTCTTTAGTAATTTTTTCTTTAGCCTGAACTTTCTTTTTCTCTTTAGATTTTCTTACTTCTTAACCTATGACATGGGCATAAGACTTGCTTAGTCTGCTGTTAAAATGATTTTTATTATCTATCCCTTGAATTCCAAGAATTATCAAATAAAGTTTATAAGATTTTCAAGCATTAATATCTTAAAATAAATAATCTAAGCTAAAGTAAATGAAAGGATAAAAATATGAAAATAGAAGTAAAGGAAAGAGTTATAAACTTAAAAGGAGCAAACTCTCTAAATTATTTGAATAAGCTAAAAATCTTAAAATTTATCCATCTAAACAATAAAATTGGTCTATTTCAAAGTCTAAGCTTTAGAATATCTGGCTAATATTTTTATATTTATAGTCATCTAGCAAAATCAACTGAGATTCATGAAAAAAGACATAATTTAAAATTTATAATGAAATTAATTTAAAATTATGAAATTATCGTCAAAACTCCATTTTTTCATTGAAAGAGCGTAATTTTCGAAATTTATAAAAATGGATGTCTCAGGTGAGGAGCTCAAAAGTATGAACCATGAAAAATTTGCTTTACTTGAACAGGATATTGACTGACTCACTTAAAAAGAAGTTGAGGATCAAGTATTAATTTGATCTTAAAGGAGATCTGCTCTAGCTATCTTGGAAGATTAAGAAAAGAAATTATAGGTTTGTTCTGCTTCTCCAAATGACTTCAGCGTATTAGGGTTTGGATATGAGCTTTATTTCAGTTTTATCAAATGACTGCTATTAGTTTTTGCTTACTTAAGTATATTTAGTATCGGAAATTTTATTATCTTTTACAAAGGGAATGGCTATTTCGAATAAGAAGTTAGATGATTAGATACTTTCACAATTGGCAATTTAGAAACTTCAAAAGGAACCGTAGATTTTTGGGTTTTCGATAAAACCTATGCTGAAAAACTAAATAATGAAAAGGATATAAATAAATACACTTATAAATGATATAAAGCACGAGGTATAGAATTAGAAAACGTTTTAAAATCTCTAAATAAAGACAAGTATTAGCAAAAATATGAATAAATAATGATTGACAAAGTACATCAGAAAAATTTAGAAATAGGACTTATAGATTTCTTTCAGTGTATAGGATTTATAATAATTTTTATAGTTTATGAAATAAAACTAGAAATCAGAATTAATAAATACAAATAAGAGGGTTATTTCGTAGGAAAATATGCTATTCAGGTAATTGGTCTACCTGAGCAAAATGTAGATGAATAATAACTTCGAAAATTTTTGGAAGATATGGACCAATTCATGAAATTGAAATAGTAAGAGATAATGAAAAACTTATTAAAAATTTTAAGGATTGAAAAAATCTCTAAATTAGAAAAAGAACTGAAGAATTCCATAAATAAGTTAATCAAAATTGCAAATGCAAAATTTTGATTTTTTAACCCTATTCGTTTTCTAAAAAATTGCTACAGTTGAATAAAATGTAAAAAGTTTTATTTAAAGAATCAGATTAGTAAAATTGAGAAAGATATTCTAGAAATTTAAAATGAATACACGAATACAAAATAAAAAGAATGTTGTAAAAGTTTTTATTATTTTCGAGGATGTTAAATCTTAAGTAAATTGTATTAAGGACTATAGATATACGAATTTCTTTACTAAATTATAGAAATCTTAACTTCGATGATCAGAAAAATATCCTCTATGTGTAGAATAAGCAGCAGAACCTTCGTCAATTTTATGAGAAAATTTTGAATACAGCTTATTGGAAATAAAAGGCATTATCTTTCATTAAATTTATATCTGTTGTTTTTTTTATAATAACCACATCCTTAACATTATATTCGATAGGCTTTGCATAAAATGAAGATTTTCCTTTAAAATCTGAATGCAAATAATATTACAAATAAATAAATTAGTTTATTTTAAAGGATGGCAAAGTTACTATTTAAGAATTGGAAAAAGATTACGGAATGGAAACTTATAAGTTTGATAAAAACTCTAAAGGATACTATTGTTGGTGTTACTAAAAAAGCATATATAAAATTATGTTTGAATGTTCTAAAGAAGCAGAGTTTTGCTCAAATTTTTGAATTAATTGGGACTGTAGTGAGGAATATAAATATTTAAATTATGTATAGTATTCGCATGAAATAGAATAATCACTTGAGTGTTAAAACGGCATAGAGATAATAAATCTGATAAAGAAGAATTCCAAATAAGCTTTTTGATAAAAATGTTTATCATTCAGTATATAAACTACGCTTTTTCACTCTTAATTATTGATTCTATAACTAACGAAACTTTTAATCGATATTGATATTTAAATGTTGGAAATTAAATAGTTATGACATTTTTAATAATATTATTTGAAATTTTAATAACAATAGCAAGTCAATAAGTAACAAAGAAATGGAAAGAGAAGTGCAATAATAGAAGAAACTAAATTAGAGTTCAAATAATAAGGATGAATTATTCATGAAGCATAGATTTTTGGAATAATTATCTAAAATATGCGCTATTTGGCTACGAGTATGACATTTATGGCGGGAATACCGTTTCTTAGCTCAATTGCTTTAATTTATTACCTTTAAAAATTTTATTTCGATAAAAGCTAAATCCTTAATAAAAAATTAAAAATATGTAAGATTTTAATGATAAGTCTGGAGAGTAATATAGGTAATTTTGAAATTATCATTATTAATACATGCTATAGTGACAATTTATATTTTAAGCAACAAAGAAATTTTTGCTTTATAGCATACTACTTAATTAGTAGAAATATAAGATAACTGCTACTGATACAATTACGTTTAAAAATTATAAAAATAAGATTTTTAAGCACTAACTAGTAATGAATGCAATATTGAATGTGAAGAAAAGAAGAATAATAGATAATGCGATGAATCTTGCAATGTAGAGTAATGTAACTTCGATAACGGAGAATGTGGATGTCCACTTTAATGCACTTAAAAACTATTGAATAATAACTAATGTGATTAAGAATGCAATTATAAAGCCTGTTATTATGATAATTGAAAATGTTCTTGCTCGAGAAATTGTCCTGATAATAAAATAGGAAATGAAGAATGTGATAGTCAATGCAATGTAAAATCCTGTAATTATGATCATGGTGATTGCGGATGTCCATAATAATGCACTGAATACCTTCTAAATAATAGTTAATGTGATGAAATATGTAATCTGCAAAGTTGTGAATATGATAATTGATAATGTACCTGCGCTTAGAATTGTCTCTAGTTTTACATAGGAGATGGAACTTGTGACTCTGATGCTTCGTAGAATAATGTAATTATGATAATGGTGATTGCAAATGCACTCCTTAGTGTACTTAAGAACTATTAAATAATAATTAATGCGATTTCGAATGTAATTACAAAGCATGTAATTATGATAATTACTAATGTACTTGTGATAAAAATTGTCTATATATAAAAATAGGAGATGGAAATTGTGACCCTTATTGTAATATAGAGCAATGTAAATTTTGACAACGGAGAATGTGGATGTCCATCTGAATGCACAGAAGATCTTCTAAGTAATAATTAGTGCGAATAAATATGTTACTTTTAAAGTTGCAATTATGATAATTGAAGATGTAGTTGCTCGAAAAATTGTATTGATGATTTCTTAGGAAATGGAAAATGTGATTTTTATTGCAATGTAAAGTAATGCAATTGAGATAATGGAGATTGTGGATGTCCAATACAATGCTCCCAAGATCTCTTAAATAATAGTAAATGCGATTAAGAATGTAATTATAAAGCATGCAATTATGACAATTGAAAGTGCTAATGTGATTTCAATTGTCCTAACAACTAAATAGGAGATGGAATTTGTAATTCTCATGCTATGTAGAATAATGCAATTTTGATAATGGAGATTGTGGATGTCCAATACAATGCTCACCAAGATCTCTTAAATAATAATAAATGCGATAAGAATGCAATTTTAAAGAATGTAATTATGATAATTGAAAATGCGCATGTGATAAAAACTGCCCAAGTAATCTTTTAGGAAATGGAATTTGTAATACTTAATGTAATTTAGAACAATGCAATTATGATGATGATGATTGCAGATGTCCATCTTAATGTACAGCGGAGCTATTAAATAATAATAAGTGTGATAAAATATGTAATAAATAATTGTGTACTTATGACAACTGATAATGTACTTGCTCCTAAAATTGTTTCGATTCAATTATTAGGAAATAAAGAATGTGACGATTCATGTAATGTTGAATAATGTGATTATGATAATGGAGATTGTGAATGTCCTTCTTAATGTACAAAAGAGCTTCTAAATAATGAGAGATGTGATTAGTTATGTAATTACAAATGCTTGTAATTATGATAATTGATAATGTACATGTGACGAAAATTGTCCTTTGCTTTAAGTAGGAAATGGAGAGTGTGAAATTAGTTGTTGGGTAGAGAAATGTAATTACGATAGTGGTGATTGCTAATGTTCCTCTTAGTGTACTTAATAATTATTAAATAACAGCTTATGTGATACAGAATGCAATTCTTAATTTGCAAATATGATAATTGAAATTGTGCATGTGCTAAGAACTGTTCAGATAATTTAATAGGAAATGGATTTGTAATCCTTAGTGCAATGTAGAAGAATGTAATTGAGATAAGCATGATTGTAATTGTTCAGCTTAATGTACATAAGAATTAAACTTAAATGATAAATGTGATTCAGAATGTAATTTCGATTTTTGTAATTATGATAATTGATAATGTACATGTAATAAAAATTGTCCAAATAAATATTTAGGAAATTGGAAAATGTGATTCTTAATGTAATATAGATTGATGCGACTATGACAAAGGTGATTGTGGATGCCCTTAAATTTGCTAATAAAATAAATATGTTAATAAAAAATGTGATGATGAATGTAATTATAAAGCCTGCCTATGAGATAACTCTGATTGCCTTTGCTCATAAAATTGCCCTGATGAATATATTGGAGATGGTAAATGCGATTCTCAGTGTTACTTAGAATAATGTCATTGAGATAATAATGATTGCTTATGTCCTTTTAAATGCACGGAGTAAATGCTAAGAAACAATTTTTGTGATAATGAATGTAATTCATAATATTGCGATTATGATAACTGAAAATGTAAATGTACAAAAAAAATGTTCTGTAAGTAATTTAGGAAATGGAAAATGTGATAGTGACTGCGACGTAGAGAGTTGTAATTTTGATAATGGTGATTGTGGATGCCCTTCTTTGTGTTCATAAGATTTATAGAATAATAACAAATGTGATGAAATATGTAATTTTAAAGAATGTGACTTTGATAATTGGTAATGTACTTGTTCGTCAAATTGTTCAGATTCTTTATTAGAAAATTCTGAATGTGATTCATTTTGTAATGTTAAAGAATGTGATTACGATAATGGCGTATGCAACTGTCCCCCTTAATGTACTTAAGAATTATTAAACAATGATAAATGTGACTAAATTTGTAACACAAAAACATGCAACTTCGATAACTAATAATGCGCTTGTTCATTAAATTGTCCAGATTCTTTAATTAAAAAATAGAATATGCGACATTTAATGTTAATGATGTATCTATGCAATTTTGATAATGGTGATTGTGGATGTCCGTAATAATGCACCTAAGAACTTCTAAACAACAATAAATGTGATAAGATATGTAATTTTGAAAGTTGTAATTTTGATAATTGAAAATGTTCCTGTTCTTTTAAATGCCCTGATAAATATATAGGAGATGGAAACTTGTGACTCTGATTGCTTCGTAGAATAATGTAATTATGATAATGGTGATTGCAAATGCCCTCCTTAGTGTACTTAAGAACTATTAAATAATAATTAATGCGATTTAGTATGTAATTACAAAGCATGTAATTATGATAATTACTAATGTACTTGTGATAAAAATTGTCTATTCCTACAAATAGGAGATGGAAATTGTGACCCTTATTGTAATATAGAGCAATGCAATTTTGACATCGGAGAGTGTGGATGTCCATCTGAATGCACAGAAGATCTTCTAAGTAATAATTAGTGCGATGAAGAATGTAATTATGAAAGTTGCTAATATGATAATTGAAAATGTTCTTGTTCAAAAAAAATGTAGAATCAAATAACTATGGAGATTTACATTGCGATTCTTATTGTAATGTAAAGTAAATGTAATTTCGATAACGGTGATTGTAGATGTCCATCCGAATGCACAGAATATCTTTTAAATAATAATAAGTGTGATTAAAAGTGCAATTATAAAACATGTAATTATGATAACTGATAATGCAATTGCTGGTTAAATTGCGATTTATCTTTTATTGGAGATTAAATATGCGATTCATAATGTAATATAGAATAATGCAATTTTGATAATGGAGATTGTGGATGCCCTTACAAGTGTACTTAAGAACTTCTGAGTAATAAGGTATGTGATTAAGAATGCAATTATTAAAGTTGTAATTTTGACAATTAATAATGTCAATGTGCTGCAAAATGTAAAGCAAATTTAATTGGAGATGAAAACTGCGATTTTTAATGTAATGTTGAATATGCAATTTTGATAATGGAGATTGTGGTTGTCCATCTGAGTGCACTGAAGAATTACTAAATAATAATGAATGTGATTAAATATGCAATTTTAGAGAATGTTAATATGATAGCTGGAACTGTGCATGTAAAAACGAATTGCTCAAGTAGTTTAGTAGGCGATGGAAATTGTGATACTTAGTGTAATAATATAATAATGTAATTGAGATAATGGCGATTGTAAAGTCCATCTTTATGTACAGAGGATCTATTAAATAATAATTAATGTGATTAAGAATGCAATTATGAAGCTTGCTAATATGATAGAGGATAATGTTTTTGTTCATATTATTGTTCAAGCAATTTTACTAGGAGATGGAAACTGCGATCCTTTTTGTAATGTGGAATAATGTAATTATGATAATGGAGATTGTGGATGTCCATCTGAGTGTACAGAAGAATTACTGAATAATAAGGAATGTGATGAAGAATGCAATTACGAATTTTGTTAATTTGATAACTGATAATGCAGTTGTGCTATAAATTGTTGATCGAATTACATAGGAAACGGAAAATGTGATTCTTTATGTAACGTAAAAATAATGTAATTGGGATAACGGTGATTGCGGATGTCCATCTTAGTGTACCCAAGACCTTTTAAATAATAATAAATGCGATTAAGAATGCGATTACGAAGCTTGTTAATTTGATAATTGACAATGTGTATGTTCAGTAAATTGTCCTTACTTTTTATTAGGAGATGATAATTGCTAAGTTTAATGCAATATTGAATAATGTAACTTTGATAAAGGGGATTGTGGATGTCCAGATTAGTGTACCCAAGATCTTTTAAATAATAGTAAATGTGATTAAGAATGTAATTATAAAACATGTAATTATGATAATTGATAGTGTGCTTGTGCTTTAAAATGTAAATCCAGTCTTATTGGAGATAAATTCTGCGATTTGATTGTAATATTGAATAATGCAATTTTGATAACGGTGATTGCGGATGCCCAACTTAATGCACATAAGATCTCTTAAATAATAATAAATGTGATTAAGTATGCAATTTTAAGTTTTGCAATTATGACAATTGAAATTGCGATTGTGCAATAGATTGTAAATCAAATTATATTGGGGATGGCTACTGTCATCCTTAATGTAACGTAGAATAATGCGGTTACGACAATGGAGACTGTTAATGTTCTTCCTGGTGCAGTTAAGACTTATTAAATAATAGTAAATGCGATTAAATCTGTAATGTTAATGAATGCAATTATGATAATTGAAAATGTGCATGCGATAAGAACTGCCAAATAATTTCATAGGAGATGGAGTTTGTAATACTTAATGTAATGTCGAATAATGTAGTTATGATAATGGCGATTGCAGATGCTCATCTTAATGTACATAGGAGTTGCTAAATAATAATAAGTGTGATCAAATATGTAACGAATAATTGTGTAATTATGACAACTGATAATGTACTTGCTCTTAAAATTGTCCCAATTACTATTTAGGAGATGGGCAGTGTCATAAATAATGCAACATAAATAAGTGCAACTACGACAATGGTGACTGTGGATGTCCGGCTTAGTGTACGCAAGAGCTTTTAGATAATAATAAAATGCGATAAAGAATGTAATTATACAACTTGCTAGCTCGATAATTGATAATGTTCCTGCGCCTTTAATTGCCCTGATTTCTTAATAGGAGATGGTATCTGTCATAAATAATGTAATGTAGTATAATGCTTTTTCGATAGTGGTGATTGTGGATGTCCATCTTAGTGCACTTAAAAATTATTAAATAATAATAAATGTGATTAAATCTGCAATTTTGAATAATGTAATTATGATAATACAAATTGTGCATGTGCAAAGAACTGCCCAAATCATCTTTTAGGAGATGGAATTTGCAATACTTAATGTATTTAGAAGAATGCAATTATGATAATGATGATTGCATATGCCCAGCTAAATGTACAGAAGATCTATTAAATAATGATTAATGTGATAAAGAGTGTAACTAGCAATTTTGCGATTATGACAACTGATAGTGTACTTGCTCTTAAAATTGTCCTGATAACTATATCGGGGATGGATATTGTCATGCTTAATGTAACTTAGAGTAATGCATTTACGATGATGGTGATTGTTAATGTCCTTCTAGTTGTACAGAAAACTTATTAAATAATAATATTTGTGATAAAGAATGTAATTATGCTTCTTGTAACTTTGACAATTGGAAGTGCATTTGCAATGAAGATTGCTATTATTTTTTAATTGGCGATGGTTATTGCTAAATTTAATTGTAATGTTGAATAATGTAATTACGACAATCATGACTGCTTATGTCATCGTAGTTGTACTTTAACTTTATTAGGAAATGGTATTTGTGATTAGTAATTGTAATTTTAAATAGTGCTTTTATGATATGTTAGATTGTCGATGTTCATTTCAATGTTTGCAAAACTTCATTGGAGATGATATTTGTGATGATTAATTGTAATAATGAATAATGCAATTTTGATAATCAAGATTGTGGATGCCCAGATTATTGCGTTTCTGTTATAGGAAATTAGCTTTGTGATTTAAATTGTGATTTTTATCAGTGTTTTATGATTATTAAGACTGCTTTTGCTCTCATCTATGTCATATATCTTCTTTAAAACAATTCAATTTGCAATCCTGAATGTTATAACTAAGATTGCAATTTTGATTTTGGTGATTGTTCTTGTCCTGAAGATTGCACAGCTTTACGAGATAATGGTAAGTGTGATTGGAACTGTGCTTTAATTGGTTGTAATTGGGATAATTATGAATGCTAATGTTCATAAGGCTGTGATGGAAAAAATTTAGGGAATCAGCAATGTGATTTATTTTGCTTAACTAGAGGATGCTATTATGATTATGGTGATTGCGAATGCTCAAGTTCTTGCTAGCCTTATTATTTAGGAGATGGATTTTGTGATTTATAATGTGATGTTTAAAATTGTAATTATGATTACGGAGATTGCGAATGTTCAACAGGTTGTGATTTAAGTTAATTATAAAATGGAATTTGTGATTATTACTGCTAAGTGTCAAATTGTAAATATGATCATTTTGATTGCGCAAATTAATCTTAATCACTTCCTTATTAAAACCTTGCTCAGAATAGTGTCCTTCAAGCTGAATTAACGACTAAATATGTGATTTTGATTGTTATAATTTTGGTTGTGGTTTTGATGGAGATGATTGCTCTTTTTAAAATCGTTACAATAGCAACTGTACATGCAATTAATTATTAAGAAATAATAAATAGTGTGATTGATAATGCTTAAATAAAGATTGTCATTATGACTGACCTGATTGTAATTACTTTTAGTGTAGTACAAATTGTTATTGGCAATGAGTTTATGATGGTAAATGTGATGAAGCTTGCAATGTTAGTTCATGTCATTATGATGGTGGAGATTGCTTATATGATAATTAGAAAAATTCAGTAAACTATGATATATGCGAGTTAAAAGGAATGCCCTAAAAGTTGACTTGGAGATAAAACATGCGATTGAAAATGTAATATACCAGAGTGTAACAATGACGAAGGAGATTGCACTAATTGTACTTGTCCGAAATAAATGATTGGAAACAAATAGTGTGATAAAGAATGCTATTCAATTGACTGTAAGTTTGATGGTGGAGATTGTAATAATACTCTTACTTATTGAAACGTTTGTGCTTAGAAAGAGGATGTACAAAGCAAAATATTGAAAACTTGATATGTGATTAAGAATGCAATATAGTTGAATGTAATTACGACAATTACGAGTGTATTGATTAAATAGTTAGAGGAAGATAGAAGAGATGTTTGGACACGGGATGTCCTCATATATCTTTCCTGTATAATGGAGTATGCGATGAAAAATGCAATAACGAAGAATGTAATTATGATGGAAATGACTGCAAGAATGAATGAGTAAAATATAGAAAAAAATGTAAATTTAGTAATCTTTAACGAATTGCTCTTGACAACTCGCTAAATGATAGATTAACATTATATTCAGGAATTTTAATGCTTATCATTATAGCATTGGTAATAGTATGATGAATAGCTATATTTATATATTAAGAAATAAAGTGATGTAAATATGTAAAAGAGATAGATTAAAAATCATTTGAAACTTTTTCTTAAGGTAAGTTATTTTATTTCAGTAAAGGAAAATTTAAGTAAAAAAGAGTTTGTCTCTTATAAAGTGGAAAGGAATCCTAAATACAAAAAGGCAAAAGAACTTTTAGATAGGCTAATTAACCAATAATTGTAATAGAAATAAAATACTAAACAAATTTTTAATAAAACTTTAAAGCCTTCTAAAGAACAAGTAACTCTTAATATTGTAACAAATTAACAAATCTAAAATTTAGAAGATTTAGAAATTATTTGTTAAACTGTTTCTTCTGCTTAAAGAACAAAAACAAAGAAAAATTAAATATTAGATTTATAATAAATATAGAATAGGGATTATAGGGAAGGTGAAGAAGAAAATAAAGAAATGATAAGTTAGGAAATTGAATAAACTTGAACTTCTTTTAAACAATTAAATTTAGATATTATAATTGTTCTTTAAAAAAAACTTTATCTATTTATATTAAATTTGAAAAATTTAATCTTAATATATAAAAGATATAATTATTTTATATTTTTTATTATTAATATAAAAATTAAATAACTTTAATTATTCTTCAACAATATCATCACATTTTAAATAAAAATGTAAACCAAAAGCTGGAAATATAATTTTGACTATTTCTAGTTAAATTTCCTAAGTTTCTTAATAATTTATTTAAATCAAATTAAATATTATTTTGTTATCTTTTAAGCAATATTCATCTTTTATCTTCATTGAGATAATATGTCTTCTATACCATACTTATAGTTTTTCAGGCTTAGAATCAAAATTATAATATTTTTTAAACTTTAAATTTTTAATTTCAATTAACTTTTTTAATAAAGTTAACTCATTCAATCCTGCTTTATAATATTATCTAAATCTTTATTACATCAAGCTTTTAATTATCTAAGTATAATTGCAGAAATCTTTTAAGAATACTCTATCTTTATTTTTTCTTTATTATACTTTAAAGAAGCTATTAAATATTTCTAATATTTCTTTGATCCTTATAAAAACAAATAATATAAAAACCTCTCTATTTTAAATAAATATATTTAAGAACTAAATAAAAATAAGAAAGTATTTTTATCCTTTATGAACTATTAAATTCATTGAAAATAAAAATATTTATATTAAGTTTAAATCAGCACATATATGTAGGATTATCCTTTAATGTTCTTAGTTTTTATCTCTATTTAATTAGAAATACTTATTGAGTATCTTTATTTATCTTGTAAACAAAGATTTAATAAATCTGATTTGCACAGAACATCTATTTCCATTTATGAGTTAGTTTATTAAATTTTAATCAAATTCTGGTTTATTAAATAAATGCTGATAAATTTATTAATTAGGTTTAATGACATCAATATAAATTTAATTTACTATTTAACTTTAAATTACTGAATTTGGTAACTTGCTATCAATTTAGTAACATATTTATATTTTTAAATCTTATTATTTCAATCTTCTTTGATTATTCGAAATAAAATAGAAAAAGAAATTCAAATATGCAACAGATACAATTTCATTTTTAGATCTTAGCTTAAAAAATTATTGGTTCTTTAATTTATTCTGATATTTTGAAATTTATATGATTTTGCTCATTTTAAAAATTAAGTCTATTTTTTTAAGTTCAGGCTTTAATTTCATTTATTTTACTTTTTCATTACA
The DNA here is from genome assembly GCA_946699065.1 of Loxodes magnus. NCBI lineage: Eukaryota > Ciliophora > Karyorelictea > Loxodida > Loxodidae > Loxodes > Loxodes magnus. The sequence goes on from CAMPDV010004003.1 coordinate 39,868, forward strand.
AATTTACGTAAAATATAATAAACATTATTTTTAGGTAATTTACACAAAATAAAACTTTATTTATTTAAAAAATTAAAACTAAAGTTAAAAATGAAAGTTATATTATATATAATTCTTGAAGCATTGCTTTATCACAATTGAATTCCTAGCTATGAGTAACTTTTCAAATCTAACTTTATTATAATCCATCTAGAAAGAGTTTCGATTCTAATTACATTTTTGTTACTTATTAAGCTTTTAGAAAATATTTTTAGCAAATAGTAAGATTAATTCAAAAAGATATCACTAAATCAAGTAAATGTTTGTAAAATAATTATTTTATTTTATAAACATCTAACTTTAGATCTCTTTTTTCTTCATTTATGATTATCACTATATTTTGTTTCTTGCGCTTATTTATCTTATAGATGCTTTTTATATTTTTAATTTATAAATTAAAAGAATAATCTCTTATTGAAATTTTTATCGAACCATCCTCCATGACTATTTATATCTAATTAATGTTATTTTATTTGGATCTAAATGATTTAAAAGTATTATAATTATATATTAATTAGCTTTTTAAAGGATTATATTGAAATGATGATAATCTTAGAATCATTTGATATACGTTAGCTTAATATATTAATAAATTTTATAGATTATTTTAGTAAATTAAAATGAAATTTTAACTAAAATTAAGTTAATTTGTTATTTTAATTGCTTTAAATATCTTGCTTATTGATATTCTTTTTCTTACTATCTATTCAAACTTAACTTTAGTTTACAAAGATTCTTTTATAAATTTATTTTAATTTTGTTAGTCCTTCGAGAAGAAAAATGATGATTAGATCATATTTGATTTTTTAATTTACTTATAATTAATTAATTAAAAGATACGATTTAGAAAACTATTATTCATTATATTTGTCTATAAGTTTTCCTAGTTAAATCATATTTCAGATTTATTTCGATCAACTTTATAATATTTATCACTTACTTATTAAATTTGCTTATCACTTCCTTAATTATATAACTGCTTAAAAATCTATAATATAACTTTCCAGACTTATAAAAAAGATACTTTCTTCTTATTACCATTTATCTAATTTTAAATTATCAGAATTATTAATGCATCTTCTTTACTCTGTTTAACACTAGAGATGCTTCAAAGGCTCTATTTGTTCAGAATAAATAATTTGCAAAATGTTAAATTATTTAAGTAGTTTATAAATAAGCTTAATAAGAGCATCGCTTAAGTAAAAATAGTACTAAAGTTTGGAATTATTCTATCTTATGCCTGAGAATTCTTAGTTCAGCAAATAATCAGTTTAAGTAACTTCATAGTAAATATATTGACTAAATTGCTTTAACTAAAGCAAAAAATCAAAAAACTAAATTAAAATAATTTATAATGAAAGCTTTATTTTAATAGACAAAATGGAATGAGTTATTTACTCAATAAGGTTTTAATATTTGCATATGCTTTTTATTAAAATAATAGAAATAGAGAAATTTATAGATGTGAGAATATATTTATATAAAGATAAGAAAAGGCAATTATATTAAAATATCAATAATACTATAAAAAATCATACCCTTAATTCTAATTTTTAAAGCTAAATCAGTTTTTATATTTAGTTAGTTATATATATCAACTAAAGTTCAAATAACTAATCTACAAGGAAAACAATCAAACTCAAAGTTTTATAGATTTTAGATTAAGATATATTGATATGAATGATTTTAATTGGAAAGAGATTTAGTGTATAATTTGAATATTCATTAATTATATTAAATAGATAGATTTACAAACATAAATTAAATAGCAAGATTGCTTATTTTATAAACACACCTTTCTCATTAAATTTATTAAGAAATACTAAAATTATAGAATTATGAATTATAAATACAATCTCTATCTTCATTTAGCAAAAACTATTTCAGCTTTAAAAATAGTTGGCAAATAAGCTATTAGATGTTTAAAGTACTCATTGTAGAGTGATATCAAATAAGTTATTTTTCTTAATAATACACTAATAATTTAGAAAATATTATATCTGAGATTAAAAATCATGAGACAAATCCAAAATTTTATTATTTCAACACAAAATCTTTATTTTCGTATAGTATAGTTTAGTAATTGCTTCGAATACTATTTAATAAAAACTATTCATATTTAATAACGTATATTATTAATAATTTAATAGGAAGAAGTAACTCTACAATGTGGTCGGTTTAAACTCTGGTACCAGGAGTGCCCTGTGTGAAGAACTGAGCAAGAGACTTGGTAGAGCCAAGCGAGACAAGACTGAGGCATCAAGTAACATTATGTTGAACTACGCCAGACATTAAGATCTCTTGGAGTAGTATTCCGACACTAAATCTATATAAGGTAAGAATTTTTAAGGAATGGTTGCACTAGGGAAGACTTTAATATAAAATCATTTTTAATTAAAAACAAATTTAATTAAAGAACTGTGAGCCATAGTGATGCTACGTGCTCTATAATCTTGATTTTTATTAGATAATTTCAATTATTATGATATCATGCTTTGAATAAAATTACTTAATATACTCTTAAGAATAAAATTTTAATTAAATTTATTCTATTCAAAAAGACTTTACTTCCTAATTTAGTTTGAAGTATTTCCTTTTATAAAATCCTTGATGAATTAGATATTTCACATATATCTGATTCGAATTATTTTTTCTTTTACTCAAGAAACGATCTAATTAATTACATTTAGTGAGAAGCAAAGTTGAAGTTTAGATTATAAATAAGAGTAAATGATTTTTAATATTGAATGATGATTAATGTGCATAAATTAATCTTTTTGCTATGTATATTTATTATGAATTTGTTTCCTTTATTTTCCATTGTAATTTTTATTATTATAATCATTTCCTTCAAGTGCTCTATTACTTGTATCTCATTAACTGCTAACATTTCAAAGCAATAAATAATATTTCTTAAATCTTCCCTAATTTCTTAATATTGTTGCTGCTATAGAAAGAAGTAGTTACAGCTAAAAATGTCTTTTGTAAAATCCAAATAAATTTAATAAATGTAAGAGAAAGTTAGCTTGAAGCATATTTAATTTTTGTAGATAAGTTAAGATATTTAAATAGACACAAAATGTGTTTCCACTTAAATAATTAGGAATATGCTTAACTTGATATAGCAAAATACTATTCTGAAATCTTAGAACTATGATACAATCTAATTATTTAAATTAAACCTCAAATGCCTCATTTTAGATATATTAAAGCATTTTAGGATAAAAGCTCTACTTTCTTCTAGATTAAGGTTAATATTGAAGTTAATCTCACAAATCTCCACTTTAAATTTAAAAGTCTAATAATTTAATTTCACTTTCCTAGTTAAGATTTTTGGTGCTTTTAATTATGAGTGATTAAATACCCGCTTAACTAAATTTTATAATGACTACTTAATTTATTTTATTTTATATATTCTATAGATAAAATTAGAAGCATCTTAAACCTTAAAAAGAAGTAGAGGTTATTTTAACTATAGTATGTTCTAATAATTCCTCTCTACTTTAACTAAAGTTATCTTAGAACTTAAAGGTAATTCTATATTATTTCAAAAGCTATGGGATATTTCTGCTTTTATCTAATTTTTAGTATTTTACTAGGAATTAGAAAATTTAAACTAAGGAGCAAATACATTAATAAGCTTATAAGTAGCTGTTGCTTTACTGAACCAATTTTTCTCTATTTAAGCTTTATCTTGAGTCTTAGCTTTTTAATATTTATAGAAGGTAAATAAATTTAGTAGGGACAACAAAAATTAAAGGAATTAAGTTTAAATGTTTATCTAAAGTATGCTAAAACAATAAAATAAGAGCTTAGCTTGTCTGACTATTATTATAGCCAATTAAGTACTAAAATTATTAATTAAAATAACTTTTATTTTATTTTTAGAAGAAAAATGGATTTCGTAGTTTTCCTTATTTAGCCACTTAATATGAGTAAATATAATAAAAAATGTAGAGAAAATATTAATTTTCTATAAAGATTCATTCTTTGGTTACTAATTATAAAATGATTACTCTATTTTTAGAATGAATAGGTTTATACCAATTTTTCACGATTCTTGTCTAAATCTTTACTAGAAATTAGTTTCTTTTAAAAAAATGGAACATTTAAGTTCTATAGAGTAATTTTTGGTTTTTCTAAAAGTTATTTAGCATTGGATTGATTCATATATTATGATTAATTTTTAAAGTTTTACCTCTATTTACTTAAATTTATACTCTACTCTTAACTTTTTCCAACTTTAGCAACTTTTGTTTTAATATTTTTAAACTAAAAATAGTCTTTCAACTTCTACAATTTTTTAGTTTTTAATCCTTTTTATATGTTTTTTATAAGTTAATTAGATTATCTGTGTGTTTTTCTTCTTTTTTTAAACTTAAAAATATTCTAGAAGCTTGTAGTTGTTCGTACTGCTTATTCTTTAAGTAAATAAAATACTTCTATAACTCTATTAATTACCTAATTTACCTCTTCTTTCATAATGATTCTTATTTATAGCTTTCTCTAAGCATGCTATTCTTATCATAGATCTATTTTATAGATACTTGTTAAATTTTCTCTAAACAAATAGAAAATGCATATAAAAGAGCAAGGCTATATACAATGCTTTTAAATATGGTAAATTAAATTAGATAGGATAAAAAAAAATGGATTAATCTCTTAGACTCTCAAAAAATTAACTTAGAAACCTAAAGAGAAAAGCGGCAAAAGAAATTTAGAAAAAATAATAACAATAGGAGGAGTCAAGCTCTTCTTCAGAAGGTAAAGTTATGGTAGGATAAATAGAGATAAGTTAACCTAAAAACGAAACTAATCAAAAACTTTAAATTTAATTAGACCAAATGTAAAAAGTAATCTCAAATTATGAAGAAACAACTTACAACTTAGGCGAAAAAATACGGGAACTAATGAGTAACATAGAAGATTAGAACAACGAATTACTAATACTTAGAAGATAACTTATTTGTAGCAAATTAATAACGGAAGAATAACTCTGAACTTAATCATAATAAAACTTTAAATAGGACACAAAAATGGAAATAGAAAAAATACCAATAGAATTAAAAACAGAATTGAATCCAGAAAAAGAAATGATTGCTACAAGTTTCATTAAAAGATTAGAAAATATAGAAAATAAATTATCATAAAAAAGAACGAAATAAAGACAATAATACAAACTTTGTTGATGTTGCAAATCAAATCAACATATTTTAAAAAAACTGTTGATAATGAAAGAAAATAAACGAATAAGAGCAGAAAAGAACATGGAGACAACTCAATAAACTATGAAAAACTCCAACAGGGATTTACAAATAAAAGCTTTTTGCAAGACCACTTGAACGGTTACAGTGGTAACCTTCCACTTAATAAAAAGGTCGTGGATCACACCCACGTTAAAAAAGCTGTCCGCAGGAACTGGTTGCAATTCCAGAGAATGCAAAACTCTACTAACTTTAAGTATATTATTATTATTAAATTAGATAGTAGAGTTTACTAGTAACGATAAAATCCAAAATACTTTTAATTAGCATTAGCTAATAAATCTAATCAATCAACTTTATTATTTACAACCTTCAAAACACTTAAATTGATAAATCCTTTATCATCACTTATTTAGCAATATATGAGAAATATTTGATAGATAAATAAGAAATAAGAAATTTCCAGTTATGCTAATAG